>VWZT01014689.1:574854-626960 GCA_013397055.1 Pachycephala philippinensis | reverse complement strand
GTTTGTTTGTTTGTTTGTTTGTTTGTTTTAGTTACATTTAATGTTGCATAATTCTGAAGATCCTGTTTGCCTGCATTCCCCACAAAGAAGAGCAGGAAGGCTCTACCCACCCTGCTTCACCCTATCTCACAGTTTTTATAGCACTAGAAGCAGGCAGAAAATAAGGGTCTATACCCTCTGGAAGTATTTAGGAATCTATCCATTGTATTCAGTGGGCTTTGGATAAAGGCCTAAAGTAACATAACACAATCAAGCAGACATTTCCTTTTTCTTTAGAACCCTTTAAAGGCTCATCCTTTTGTTTTGTTTCTAAAGTCTCTGATACCAGGAGGATAATATCTGTCTGCGGGTTAAAGACATATGAGCAGTAAGGAAGATCAAAACACAGCCAGCTTTCCAGTACTACATCTGTGATGCAGAGTAATTGCTGTATATGGTTTAAAAATGAAATGACTGCACTGTAATTCAGGGCTTCAGTGAGGTGAAGATTTTTAAATTTTCCTTCTAAATTAGTGAAGTTCAAATTCAATGCAAACTCATTACAGTGCTTGTTCACAGTAGAAAGTAATGTAGTCAAAGCTCAGACTCTGAGGTGCTGATTTTCATGTTCTGTAGCCTGATATAAAAGATGGATGCCATTTTTTATTTGGGTGAGACTTAGGAAGGGCCCATGGGGGAAAATGAATAAACGCTACCGTTCTTGCATATATCCAGAGCTGAATTCTGAGGTCAATGGAATTTCCCAAGTGAAGAATACTGTGGAATGAAACATTTACTTCATGTCATTCAGTGGAATGAAGTAATTTTAAAAGGAATCACTAATTTCTTTAGTTTTATTACCTTATGAAAGAGAAGGGCAACACAGTAAGATTCTTCAAGACAAAATGGTAAGTTTTTTGAAATAGGAAGTATTTTCCTCCTCAATAACCAGCTAGGTGCTGCATTTTTCACTCTTTTCAGGAATATTACAACTTCTGTGGGATATTAGTGGCCTCGTTTAGTTTGGAAAATTCTGTACTCTGACAATGCATAAATAATTCTGTATTGAGGTTTTGCAACTTCTAACACATTTTATCCATTCTGTTGCTACTATGTCTAAGTATATTTATAAGCAAAGTATTTGCAGTACATATGATGTTCTCAAACTGTTCACGCTTTTTGCTATTTTTTATTTCAGGTGTGAAATTCGTCACTTAAGTCACTGCTATGATTTCCAATTTCTGCTGTGTTATGGTTGCTATTATTTTTTTCTTAATTGTTTGGTGAAGATGACAGTATGGCCTCATTAATTCAATGGATGATTTCAGGGCAGGTTACACTATTAAAAGGATAATCACACTCTTCTTGAGTTTATAACTCCTGCTTTTATTTCTAGTTGAATTTGTGCTGACTTCTTGTCACATCTGTGTTTAAAAGTGTGTTGTATGTCATTCTGAACGCTCTTGTGTTTGATTAGTCACTATGATTTATAGTTAAGGTTTCATCAAAATGCTTCTCTGATCCAAATAAGTAAATATCCCATTTCTTCTATGTTTTATGGAGTTTAGTCTGGCTTCTCCAGACACAGTTTAATTTTCTGATTTATCAGATCAATTTGTCACACAGAAGAGAAACAGGTGAAAGAGCAGATCGTCAATTCCTATTGTGTATGGGGCTGGATAATACTGAAATTGCATGGAATTAGAACTCAATGCTTACTGGTGGGGAAGAAAGAGACTTGAAATATATAGCAATTTTCAGTCACCGTGTTATACTTGGAGCACATAGAAATATTAGCTTGACTATACCTAGTTATTGATTGACAGTAGTGACTAAAGATGGAATAAATTGATGAAAACCTCAAGCTTCCTTCTATCTTTACCCTTTGTTTTAGAGAACAAGCCACCATGAATCATTAGTACTTCCTTTTCATCCCTAAAACCCTTTTTTTTTTTTTTTAAGGTCTGGACTTGAGTTTCTGAAGTAGTAAATATTGGTAGTATTTTTCTACTGAAGACAGAACTGTAAAAAGCTGATTCTCTGGTGCAGCTAGTTTGTGCAAACAAAGAAACCCTTATGGACTGTGTCCCTAGTAAGCTGCTGGTCAGCTGAGGAAGAGAAAAGGAGTCAGATGATTTCCATCAAAGTTCTATCCCACTCTTACAATTATAGCCCAGGGGAAAGAGATTCATGTTTGAAATGTAACTCTGAAATTTGGAGATGGATTTCTTGTAGTTGGATGGTACTTGTTTTCCCTCATAACACAGTCATGAAATGAATAATTAATGACAATTAATAACAATTGCTATGAATATACTTCAGCTTTTGGAGTGAATAGCAATAAGTCAAAATAGCGTATCCCTCTCAGAGCCTTTACAGAAGAATACAGGAGATAAATAGCTTACAGCTTTTTAAGTTCAGGCTCACGCTCTTATTGATTCAGAGGTTCACATAGTCCAGAATTTCATCCCTGGAAATAAACAAGCCTGGTGTAGAATTTTTTTAATGGAATTCAGATAGAAAGGAAAAAAGCGCTTTTGTTATAGACAGTTGTCTTTGTCAAAGACATGTATAACTCAGGTTATTTTTGACATAAAATTGAATCTCATGATAATAAAAGAAGTTTGGTGACTCTTGAACTCTCTACTCAAAATGAAAGAAACAATAGTTTGGTGCCTTCTGACAGCACTTTCCCTTCTGGTCACAGAAGGTGAGTGGAAGATAGAAAAAGAGGAGGGATTGTGGGTTTATTATGTTTTTCTGTATAAGAACACAGCACTAACAACAGCTCTATGGATTTTCCGGAATTACAGGGTATCCTATAATAGTCACATAAGTGGATCCATCTTGCCTAACTTCAAATATGAAAATATAAATAAATATAAGCAAGTCCAGCAAAAAGCCACAAACATGGTGGTACCTGCACCTCTGATCTACAAGGAGAGGCTAAGCAAAGGCTCAGGGGATATCTTATGATTTGTTAACTGCATGATGGGAAAGAGTAAATAAGATGGAATCAGACTCTTCTCAGTCGTACTCAGTGTTGTTTTAATATTGTCTTTGTTTCTCACTATCTAAATCCAATTAAATTAGCCTTATGTTAAATTTTTTCTAAGTCAAGTCTGTTCTGTCCACGACAATGCTTGATAGCCAATCTCCCTGCCTTTATTTTGATCCCTAATGAGCTTTTTTACCTTATTTTCTCCCTCTGTCCTGTTCAGAAGAGTGACTGGGTAAGTGGTGGACAGCTGACTAAGGTCAACGCACCACAGGTACAATGACAGAATCATAGAATGGCACAGGATGGAAGGGACCTTGAAAGACTGTCTATTCCAACCTTTCAGGGGAAGGGGAGCCTAGATGAGATTATCTAATAACCTGTCAGATTGCATCTTGAAAACCTCCAGTGATGGGGCCTCTGTCATGTGCCTGGGGAGGTTCTTACAGTGAACTGTTGTTCTCAGTGTAAATTTTTTCTCATATCAAAAGGAAGTTATCGTAGAGCATCTTAAATGGGATCGCCACATGATTCCAGCAACCACTGAGTGTGTAAGGACAGCAGGTAATACAAACTTTGGATATTTCTCCAAAAGGAGATTAAAATTTATTCCTGCAGCAGATCTTATTTTTTACAATTTGTTTAGGTGATTGTACAATATTGTTCAGCCTTGAAGACATGAGTTTTAAGCTTCTGCCCACAGGCCGTGCAGATCTGGGAATTTTTTTCGTTTGGTAATTGTAATTGTTTGCATGGGATAAGTAGAAGCATTTTTTTTTTTGCATTTTCTTGTTCATGCTTAGGATGCCTCAGCAGTGGCTACTGTTAGATATAAGATACTGAAACAAGGAGAGTACTGCACTGAAACATGAGTGCTTGCATTTGTCACTGGAGAAAGATGTTGAGATTGCTTGTGAAACACTGTTAAGCATTTTACTTGAACCTTCCTTCTTTTATTAGCACAATGCATTCTGCTTTCATGTAGAGCTTCTACTAGTGTACTCATGGCACAATGGAAATATCCACTATTCCTATCGCTGAGGATCAGAAAAATCAGAACAATATTACTAAGAGTCAGAAAAATCAGAACAGTATTACGTAGCTTCCTTTAAAGACCAAAAGGCCAGTCTAACAGCAACAGAAATCACAGCAAATAGAGTTCTCATTATTCATTTAAATTGTAATGACTTTCTGAAGATTGCATATTCAATATGTGTTGAAACACCCTGGAATCTCACCAGGAGTAACGGATGGGCATCTTTCTGTTGAGATGTAACAATTATTTCTAGTAACAGCATAAAGATTTTAACTTCATATAAGATTTATTACATCTAATTGTTCTAGGAACTACTGACAAATTTATTGCATTCTTGGGAGATTAATTCTTCTTCAACTAAATAACCACAACAATTACAAAAATATTCAGCAAAATCTTCTGGCAATTTCAGTAATTTAAAATCATTGAATTAATTACAAAAGTTGCATGAAATAACGCTAATAATATGGCCAGAAATCTAAAGTTCGGGACAAAATTACTCCTCGATTTTGGAACTATTTTTGTGAATGTAGTTCAGGACAATGAGTGCCACCTCTTCTCTTATTTTCTCCTCTTTTTGTTGCTTGCTTTTTATTTTTCACTGCTTTTCCTTCTTTGTAAACCTCCTTTGCTTATAAGATCCTGAGAAATACTGATACTATCTGTTGCTTTCCAATAATTGGGCTTTCCAGTACTACTGGGTAGCATCAACTCAGGATTTACTTTCTTCCCCTGCTGTCAGATAACATCCTATTTGGGGTGACTGTCTTATAAATTAGATAGCAAGCTTTGAGCAGGTCAAGCACATGTTTCTTTTCTGTTCTTCTATCATACCTGGCACAGTCTCTAAAGTATTATAACAACAAAGTTACCATTAGTGTTTCCTTTTAATTTGCCTTTTGTGTTCCCTGCACACGTTCACAACTCTTAAAATACCCTTTTTTTCATTCAGTCTTTATTCAGCCACTATGTTAATATGGCTAAATGACACGATCAGAGACTGATCCTTGACTCTGAAACTAAGCAAATAAAAAGACTGACTTACAACCAAACTGTTAGGGATTAGGTTCCTTTTTAAAAGATTTGTCTTCTAGAAAGCCAGTTGGAATGGTGTAAGACATAGCCAGAGAGAAAGATAAAAATTAAGCAAAGAGAATGAGCAAGGATCCATTGTTTAAGGCTACTTCCTAGCGGCACAGTGTGTCTCTTTGTCAGTAATTTGATCTAATGTTCAGATTGGAATAGGAGTGTTTTAATGTCCTGCTTCCCTCTTCTCTTCGGGAGTGAGGTTCCTCATATTATATTAAAGGTCCTGAAAATACAAAAGGTAATGGAGTACAGAAGAAACAAGCCTGACAGCTAATCCATTATGTTCTGTGTGGTGTCTTTGAAAAAATAACAATGAGATTGTGATTAATTTTAATAAAATGTGTGGGAAATGCAAACTTTCTGAGGTACAATCTGCAAAGTAGTGTAATGATCTGATGCACTGGAAATACCTCTCCAAAGAGAAAAAAAATTCTCTTTATTTGCAATTAGTGGGTCCTAAGAGTCTACATTAAAATTTTTGTTTGTATTTGAACGGAAATCTTTTAGCTATTGCAACCATATTTATGAAAAGATTTCCATTACTCAAACTATCTTCTTAATGGATTACAAAACACCAAGGAAAGAGTAAAGATAGAAGCAGAATAAATGGGAAAAAGAAAAAAAGGTGCAGCTCACAGTAAACAGAGAGATGATCCAGCCCTACTAATTTACAAATTACCCAAATGCTAAGTTCAGTAATATACAGAAACAGCTAAAAGACACTTAGTGTTAAGATTTATGCAAAGCAGTGGGGGTTTTCTTGGTTGCCTTTTTTTGTTTGGTTTGGTTTGGTTTGGTTCAGGGTTTTTTGTTGTTATTGTTGTTGGGTTTTGGTTTTGTTTGGGGTTTTTTATGTTTGCTTGTTTGCTTGCTTGCTTTTTTGTTTTCTTTTTCTGGATTTATTTTTTTGTCTGGGGGGGGATGTGGTTTTTTTTAAATTATTATTTGTTTGCCTTTCCTCGAGGGAAACTTATGTCTTATTTCGTTATCAAGACTTTAACCCTTTCTTTTGCTAGAATAAAGCTTGTTTCTGTTGAAGTTGATCTAGCGTTTACACAAAATGTGAGGGAATCCACAAAGTACAAGGCAGACTGGGTGACAGTGAAAACTAGACAACAGAAACTATTTTGTGCATAAACTGAGCCAGGGAAAGGTTCAGTAATGTTGCAAATTAAGGTGTGTTTCCTCACTAACTGCAAGGATCTGCAAGTGCCAGACAATGAGAGAATACATCTGGAAAATGTAATCCAGTATATTTCTGGAAAGAAACAATTGATGGTTGTGTATAGTACTACTTTAAGCAACATTCCTACACAGACTGTGCTTTTGCCCTCACTTTGATTCTTGAATTTAATGCTTTAGGCATAAATCACTTTTGTTTGTTTCCTTCATCCTTTCTTTTATTTCCTATATATTTTACTAACCAATTTCCTTCTGAGTCCTTCTGGTAGGCTGGCTGCCTCCTTACCTATTTTTTTTCTGGAATGCTTTCCTTTAATCCTCTCTTCTTCCATGGTTTCTCATCTGACTCTCCTTCATTTTGTTCACAAGCTTCCAAGTATGTCCCAAGTCCTACAGCCTGAACTCTGCCTTTCCCTAAATCCCATCCAGTCCAGTTTCTATTTGTAATGCCTGGAAAGAACCCTTACGAATCTCATTATTGGTATCTTCCTTTCTGGTACACTCTGGCACCTGTGATTGCAGCTGTAAAATATTGCCCGAGGTGGTAAAAGTAGTTCCTGAAATTGTGTCATATAGCCAGAAGCCTTTGTTTTAGGACAGCAAATACAGGCACAGGAACTATTTTCACCTCAGGGTGGGTATTTTTAATTCAATTACCTCCCACTAGATGTACAGGAATATTTGGTGTAGCACATGCCTTTGTTTTATTTTTCATGGAAAGCAGGCTGATATCTCTTCTTTCATCCCTGCAGCGATTATTGTTTCAGAAAGGCCAAAAAAATTTTTTTTTTGTGAGTGTCTGCCTTTTTATCATCATTTCTTTTCTTCTTCTGTCAAAAGAGGATACACTCCTGCCAACAGCACAGTAGTCTGAAGAGTAGAGGGGCTGCTCCAGGCCAACTTGCTCCCTCTTTTATGTTGCTCTCAAGGCAGATGGAATAACTTTTTTTTCTGCTTGGTGAACCGGTACTTGGAGCAGAAAAGTCCAAAATATTGTTACTGAATATAGGCAGATGATTGCTAGTACTCTGATATTTTAATATATGAAAATTTGGGAAAATTTGGAGTACAACATAAGAATTCAGCATGTGTTTATAACACGCTCTACTTGTAGCTTGCAAGCAGCCAATTCCATTCTGGAAATATAGATTTACATCTTAATTTTTGTCTCTTATGTTGGGCTGTGATCCCAAAGTGATGATAACACAGACTGAATAATTTAAATAAAGAGAAATATCCCCTTTTTCAAATACAGTCAATCTTTGCTTATTAAGAAGTTTTAAACAAGAAAAACATTCTGACAAGAAAAGAGATTGCCTTTGCAAAAAATTTCATGTAACAGATAGCAGTGATTATCCATTAGAACTGGCCACAGGGTTGGTTGGCAGAGAAGCTCTAAGATTACTGAAGAAGAGGCTCTAATTTACGTAGCACCATTCATCCATTTGTAGTAGTTTTGGTTTGATAAATCTTTAGGAGTCTAATGGGACTAATTTGCTCCCTTAACAGAGATACAGCTTTAAGGCAAACTTCCAAGGGATAAGACCAAGAACAAAGGAGGATGAACTTCAGAAACTTAGTCTCTTCAAGCAAACTGTCTTTTTGTTTGTTTGCTTTGTTCTGTTAAATAAGACTACAATGTGGTTAGAAAAATCTGGAAAAATCTATTAAGACCAGAAAGCAGAAATAATTAGTGAGATTCTGAGAAAGGCATTCACTTAAGCTATTTAAGAGTTTGCAGCAGAAGATGCTTAAAATGGGTTTAGATAAAAGTTCTACATCCAGAGAGAGTGCCTTTAAAATACAAAGTCAGTACTAACCCTAGTACAAACACCAACAAACTCAAAACCATCAGACATCCAAAAAGTTGAATGTTCCAGAAACAGTCTGAGAGCTGAAGTATTGAAGTTTTGTTTCTTTGCATCAGAGAATCATAGACAGCTTTGAAGGGTGGATTACCACAATGAACTGGGGAAAAAAGGAGACCATTTGTGTGTTTTTATCTGTCTTTCTGGTATGCAATATTGGCTAATTTGTCAAAAAAAAGACAAGAATATATATTGCTTTTCTGGGAAAAAACAGAATGTCTTGGGTTAAATATATACAATAGTTTTGGGTTTCTTTTAATTCTTTCTAAATATAATTTGAGAACAAATCAGTCATTTTAAGTCTGCATGAAGTAAATTACAATTACGGTTGAAAAAAAGTTTGTAATACATTTGAGTTGGTATGTCTAACTATAAGAAATATGTTACTCACTGATAAAATGTTAAGGTGGATTGATAGACTAACATCTTCCCTAATTCAAATGCCACCGAGAGCACGAACTGTGAATCAGTTCTAAAACGGTGTGTACTCATTAAGTTCAGGGATTGTACAGTATGTGCAAAGTTTTTTAGACCAAATGCAACTCAGTATAATTATATAACGTACAAAAATTGCAATTACAAAGTATTGCAATTTCTTCAGAAGTTCATTTAGCTGTGCACAAGCTTACAATATACTTACATATTAGTTACACAAGCATTTTAGATGTAATTAGTGTCATAAAATTTGAAGTGTTACAGAACATTTATGACAGCTGTGAAGGAGAGAGTACAGTCATAGGATGAAAATGCAGTTAGTATAAGATTTAACACATAAATCTTATACTTCGTGAAGTAATGTCAGCATTTTCAATATATTTTCAAGGAAAAAATCAATAAACCAGGCATGAGTTCTCATTATTTATCTTTTACTAATTAGCTGTGCTATATCCTTATTTACCTCCCTCTTAGAATTTACAGATCTAACGTAAATTACATTTGGGCAACACAGCAAAATGTACGTAGTTGTTTTCAGTGGAAAACCATGATATATTATGGCACTACCAATATTATCCATAGAATTTTAGGTCTGCTGGAATTTCAAACAGAAACCACCCATTTTCAGTGGTATATTGTTCCAGATTTCTTTGGAGTTTGAATAAATTCCTTTATCTTTCACTTGGATCTTCACTTTTAATAGTCACCTCACCCTTGTTAAAGTTAGTCCTTAACATTAAAGTGTTTTGGCCATATATTATAGTTTGATACTGAGAGAGAGACACAAAAATTCAGTTCCTTCCCAGAAAAGTGCAGAAGTTAAGGCAAAGTTCACAAAAGAATGTGGCAGACTTTCATTGTATTATTTCAAACTGGCTGCTGGTGAAGTTCCTTAAGGCAATCAAGGAGAGAAGCATACGGGAAAGAAACTTTGGGATTGATGTGTCAGGAATATGGCTTAACCCCAACTCCTGCTGGGGTTACTTGCTGTCCCTGTGGGTTCAGAGCCTTTGCCCAAGATGCACCCCTTGAGACTTAGCATTTGGTCCTAATATCCTCAGAAATTCACTCATGTATCCTGTTACTCTCTGTAATGGAATTCCAAAATGACACTAATAATTCGGGGATTTTCTGAGCCAGATTAAGATTCTTACATTTAGTAAATACTGATGGCCACTCCTATTTAATTTTTTTCATTTTTTAAATCCATATCCAGCATCCATATAATCATATGACAACTAGTTTCTCAGTTTAAGTGCTACATGGAAAATGATGTTTTGTTTTGAATGAAATACACTGCTGTATAATTTCACTTGCTATCCCTAGAGTTCATGTGCTGAAAAATAGTGATAGTTGTTTGCCTTTCATATTTAGTCACAGATTACATAGGATAGGATGTGAAGAAAAAATATGTTGGCCGTATCTTTTTGTGAGAGTTCTATGTGTTACACACACACCACTACACACAAAAATACGAAATAAATTTATATTAATAGTTTGTTATGATACTGTATATAAAGTGGTGTACTGGTTTGGCACGGCCTGGTTTTAGGTAGCAGGGGGGGCCACAAAGGTGGCTCCTGTGAGGAAGCTGCTGGAAGCTTCCCACCATGTCCGGCAGAGCCAATGGCCGATGGCTCTGAATGTGGACATGCTGCTGGCCAGAACTGGGCCAGTGAGAGAGGCTGGAAACGCCTCTGTGATGACATATTTAAGACGAAAATCAAAACAACGTCAGAAGATTTTTGCTCGTAGTCAGAGAAGAGGGGGAGGTGAGAACATGTCAGGGAGAACAACACGGAGACACCAAGGTCAGTGGAGAAGGAGGGGCAGGAGGTGCTCCAGGCTGGAGCCGAGATTCCCCTGCAGGCCGTGGTGCAGCCCATGGTGGAGCAGCTGTGCCCCTGCAGCCCCTGGGCCCACGGGGAACGCAGAGATCCACCCGCAGCCCGTGGGGATCAACGGGGAACGCAGAGATCCACCCGCAGCCTGCGGGGAGGTGCTCACACCGGAGCGGGTGGATGCCTGGAGGAGGCTGTGATCCAGTGGGAGACCCGGTGGAGAGAGAGGGCCCTTGCTTCCAGGCTGGAGCAGCCTGTCCTTGGAGGACTGCACCCCGTGGAAGGAGAGACCCACGGGCAGCAGTTTTGGGAGGACTGTGTGCCCTGGGAGGGACTCACGCTGCAGCAGGTGCGGTTTGGCTGCTGCTCTAGAGCTCCACATCAGAGTAGTTCACAGAGAACTGTCTCCCGTGGGAGGGACCCCACGGCCTCACAGGGGAGACTCCTCTCCCGGAGCAGCAGAAGGAATTCTCGGTGATGAATTGACCCAAACCCCCCTGCCCTGCCTTCCTGTGTTGTCGGTGGGAAGGAGGGAGGGGCTGGAGAGGGGAAGGTGTTCTAAGGGCTTATTTTACTTCTCATTATCCTCCTCTGATTCTGTTAGTAATAAATTCACTTTACAACTTAAGTTGAGCCTGTTTCACCCTTGAAGTGTTTCTCCCTGTCCTTATCTCACTCATGAAAACTTCGTTAACTTTTTTTTTCCTTTTCCCTCGTCTGCCCAGCTGTGGCAGGGGAGGGTGAGCGAGCGACTCTCATGGGTGCCTGGCACTGGGCCGGTGTCAAACCACGACAAGTGGTTCCCCCTGCATCTGTTCTTTTACTACATTTTCACTTGTTGTCTTAAGAAGGCTCTTGTGAATATCCATTAGTCATAACTGCATTGAGAAAACTAAATTTGATTATGTGAGTTTATTTGATTATCTGCCTTGTGTCCTCCATTACAGTTATTCCACAATAAACTGAACTCAGGCATTCCAGGCCCATTTACAGTGTGCATTCGCTAATAGAGATTTTCAGATGCTTTGGCTTATTGCTTGGGTTGAAGCAAAAATACATACCCATGGCACACCAGGACACCTCTGTCTTCACTTTGCTGTTTACACAAAGCAACCTCCTTTAGGGACATTCTCTTCCATACAGTGGAGCATAAAAATGCATGAGCAATCTGAACAAGGTCCATAACAAGATGCCGACTAGCAGTGTCTCTTTGGAAAGGAAACGTCCATGATCTGAAAATAATTTGATCCAGCATGTCTCCTATGTCCTACTTTGTTTTTCAAGTCTAAACTTCCAACTCTGCTAGATGCTGAATGATGCAGTACAAATCTCTCTGTGCTGCATTCTATTGCACTGAAAAGTCTTTACTGTTATCATATCAAACAGGAGTTTTTATACTCCTTGTATTGTAGGTTGGACTTGATGATCTCAAAGGTCTTTCCAGCCTAGTTGATTCTGTGATTTTAATTGCTTTTATGCACAATTTTGATTCTCTTTTAATTCAACATAGGGGATTTTGCATGGAGATATCTTGAAAAATGGTTCTGTAGACTTGGTTAACTCTAGCAGTCTACTTCTGTCATCACAGGGTTCTGCTTTCTGTTTTCCTTTCTTCTACTTAAGCCTCAGAATACCACTGCTTAATACTTATGGGAAAAAAATTAATGTGATCCATTTCATATGATCCTCATTTTTAGATATTTCTTAAACTTTGAAGAGATAAGAGTAAAAGTGAAAAGTTGATCATGAAACTCGATGATTAATCGAGTAGGCTTTTTTTAATTGTAGGCTGCTATTCCTCAGACATGGACATCCCTTGAAAACATTTTTCCATCCATCCTTGGTTTCAGATTCATACTTGGGTCAAAATCAGGTTTAATCTGCATTATAGCATTTCCATGGGAAAAAAAAAGAAATCCAAACTCACTTCTTTGGTCTGTGTAGTTAAAGTATGATACTTAACACTGTTAAAGCTCTCTGTGTCTTCAAAGTACTTCAAAATACTCCATGACATCAAAAAATGTTAGTTCCATTTTACAGAGAGGCTAGAAAAGTTGGCAAGCCCGTGGATCAAGACATTCCTAGAGCTGGCAACAAATCCTGGCAGTCACAGCTGTCACTCCTAGGTTTAGATAACTCCGCTTCTCTTCCGTGTTTAAATAACATGATAGGTCTTACCATTCCTGAATAATTCTGTTTGTCACTAGATAATTTGTCTTGTGGGACCAAAAGAGAAGAGAACAGTAAAGAAGAAGGAAGCAAAGGTGATTTCCTAGTCCTCAATGATAAGCTGTTTTTAGGGCCACTGCCAAGGAGAGTACAAGGCATGGGTTAGTCTTGCTGGGAACAACTACAGTTATATGCAATTATACATATTTATTTCAATTAATTATGAGCTCATAGGAACAGGAGATGAAAACTCCTTCTATACTAATGCCCTTTGAATGTACCTGAAAGGTGGGATGCATATAATAGAGCTTTTAAACACACTTCAGAGAAATTTGGTAAAGCTGTCAGTGTAAGCCCATCTTTTTTTTTTTTTTTTTCTCAGTAAATTCGCTGTGAGCTTCCTCACTGTCTACTGAGGTAAAACGCATTAACTGAATTTGAATATCTTGTCCGACAACTGACTGGTGCACCTTAATTTTTTATACAAATCCTGATAATATGTCAATTAGGATTTTATGGTGCTTTTTGGGTTTTGGTATTTAAGATTGTTGCATTCTGGACAATCTTTTGAGATTGGCAACTTGGTGTTTGTTTGTTTATTTATTAATGCTATTGAGAAACTAACAAAAATCACATTTATTTAAAACTTATCTATTCAGCATAAGCAAATGTCTTTCTCAATGTAGTTGTTTGATCTTATACAAATTTCTCATTCTGTTCTTCTGATAAAATATTAAACCTGATTGCATTTGAGGATGAATTTCTACAGTATAGTAATTGGGTTGTTTATAAACATTTAGAGTTCCTAAGTGTAACATTATCCTCTATAATAATTTGTTGATTGAGCTGGCAGAAGACAATGGGCTTTGATTAGATGGTGCTGTCTCATTAATATGTATGGTTCTCTTTCTCCATTTTGTTTCCATTTATTCCTGTACATTCAGGGTGGGGGGACAATTTATTTTTCCCTATTATTGGTTCTGCATGATTTTACATAATTGCAGTCATTCTTAGATTTCTTCTGATGTTCTGAGCTCCTGATTACCAATCACCTATTTACTCCTGTCAGGGTGATCAACAGTCACCTGAAATCAACAACTAACAACTTGATTAAACATATTTTAGATATGACACTGTAAGAATCTAGATAACTTGTAAACAATATAGAACACTAAAGCAAATTCCAGGCCTCAGCTTCTCAACAGGGCAGGTTTAAATTTAATTTTGGGCTTTGCCGCCACAAGCAGGTAGAGAGACAACAGGCATCTCATAAGAAATAGATGACATGGAATAGTAAGGCAGAGCAGGAACACATTGGCTTGCTCTTCCCAGTTAGATGAAGGGAGGACACAGATGGGTAGCTAACTTTAGTGGAGGTAGCTGTTCTGACTCCATTAGTGGTCATTCAGATACATTACATCACCCTCAGCAACAGACCTTTAAAATTATTTAATTTCAGCTAACAGTTTGGGCATGAAATAAAAAACAACAACAAACCCAACAATACTACTAGTAAAATAGTTTAAAAGTCTTTTCAGCCTCCAGGCAGCTACATCTATTTGTTTATTTGTTTATTTATTTTAGGCCAGGCATGAGAGGAGTCTAGGGTTAAGAATATTCTCTGGCTATGGCTTGTTGAAGTATTGGGGGAACAATACTTCAATACTTGTGTTAGAGCCATTACAATTTGATTTCTTATGGACTACAAGAAAGTTTTACTCTGTGGAGGTTGTTCTGATGATGTGAGGAGAAATTTGGGGATGAAGACCATCTGATCTGAATTTTGTTGACTTTTCCACTTGCTGTCTGCCCTAGCTTCAAACTAGTTAGTATTTGGGGACTGCTTGTTTCTTGCTTTTCAGTTCTGCAGGAAACAAGACAGCTGAACGCTGGTCTTGGCTGGATGGAGCAACTAAGTAACGAAAAGGGATTTGAAGGTAAGTGTGCGAGTCTCATCACCATAATTATAAACTGACTAGTGGTGTGAAACCTATTTCTTACTGCAAAACAAAAACTTCCTGACACTTTTCCGTTTCCTATCTTTCTTAGGGACCCTTATGCAAAGCAGGAATGACTTTTCTTGAAATGTCTCAGTAATGTCTATTATAGTGACCAGGATATCAAGAAGGTCCTTTGGGTAGCACAATGACAGAGAAGAGGTTTTTTTTGCAGGGATCTAAGATGTGCAAGTCAGTTACTTTGAGTTTACCCTGAAAAAAAAACTCCAAAGGAGAATTAGCTTGAAGTAAAAAAATTCCCATGACCCAGAGTCCTATGGTACTGTAGCATAGGACTGGGCTATGCTGAAGTACTAAAAAGATATATTTAGAGGGTTTTTTCTATTCCAGTGTAACCCCATCTGAAAAAAAAAAAAAAGAAAGTAAAATCAAGCAACAGCATTGGTTGCTCCTGCTGGTCTGAGTTAACATAATTTAATCATTTCACAGAAACCAAACACTTGCTTTACCTTTCGAGGTGTTGCCCTGACTCATAGACTGACACTTCATCTTGGCCCAGTAATTCTTCTCAAAAACTTTTTGAATCCTGTGAATTACTATGAACTATAGACAACTTTTAATTTCCGTTCTGGCAGAAATAAATATATAACCTGCTCTGTCTGTACTACTATTTGTCTTAAAAAAAAAAATTTGCATGGACCTTCTCTTTCTGTCTTACACTGCCTGCACCCACATGAAAAATAGTGCTCAATACATGCAGGATGTGGGAGGTAATTGTCTGGGGATTTTAATGGAGCAGAAAAATTCCAAGGTTTTGGAGGATGCTATGGGATGTTTCTTCTTGATAAGACATGAGAGGAAAGGAAGAGATTTCAAACTGATTGATTTTGGGGAGTACCGTGGGCTGTGTTCTGTATTATGCCTGAGCATGCCATTCATCCATAAATCTGTCCAAACCTTATTGAACTCCAGGGCAATGCATAACCTCCTGCATTCCCAAGTCATCCAGCACAAACTCATATGAGAAACAAAGAGATCAGTTCTGCAGCAGAAAAATGGTAAATGTATAACTTTCCTCTGTGAAGAAGGAAAGTATCTACTTTAACTTGTAAATAGCTGCTTGTGGATTTGAATTAAAACAGTAATACAAATGACAGAGTGGAAAATAATTTGGCTATTTGAACGAATTAACTGGACCATGTTTATAGTAAAAAATCACTGATCATCAGGCATGGAAAATGGGTAGAAGCAGAGTCAGTAGCAACCCCTTTTTCAGCAGAGGTTGTTGCTTTGCCCATGCTCCTCATGTTCCATGGAGGAACAGGCCCCCTCCACTGCAACCTCTTATTGGCAAAGAGGTTTACATTTAGCTTTGCTGTAAGAGATTCCATCTGCATTCTTTGTTTACTTTCATACTGTTTGCTCGAAAATTGCATTTTTTAAATCTTAGATTGCATAAAAGCACAGTGAATGTTTAGCTAGAGAACTGTAATATACATGCATGTATCTAGAAAATATGTGGAACTAAAAAATGTAATTACATGCATCACTTAAGCTGTGCAGGAAGTGTGCTGGATACAGTTTTAAACTCTTCATTCGTTATGGTCTTCATAATTCTGTGGCTTAACATGTACAGAAATTGCATCTTTACCTCCAATTTCAGGAACTTAGCACAATGCTTTGCTAGATGAGAGCAAAGTTTGTAAAGCTGAAGGTTGGAAACAGCTGCTATATTTGCCCATTTTCAGAAGAAAAGCAAATTAAACTCTATAAAGATAAAATAGCATTCAGTTTCTTGTTATATGTATATAGTATCAAACATATTTTGTTAAACAGTTGTAAAGCTTCTTATGCTGCTATCTAAACACTATTTATTATTCTTCCAGCATTGCACCCTTCTATCAATCAAAAATATATGCCTTTCTTAACACCTCCTGCTCTGTCTGGTTTTGCCTAATAATTCTTCCAAGAAGTATTTTCAAACCAGCTTTCTCATCAGACATGACACCAGAAAAATGCATTTGAAAAAGCTATTCAAAAAATACTATGTCAAGGTATTAATTAATTAATTATTTTGAAAATTAATTCACCATTCTAATAACTATAAATTTCTTTTGTGGCTAAACACTTAAATAAGGCCATTTTATCAATCTCTGAACTTTCTACTTAATTCTGCCTCATCTTGTCTTTCCTTTGTGTTTTGCAGTGTGCTGTATTTAAAAAAAACCCAAATTATCTTCATCATCCTAAGTATATTATTTTCCCAATATTTGAAATAGAAAGAAATAAAGAGCGGGTAATACATTATCTTTACATAAGAGTTAGAAGGCAAGAATTTGAAGAAAAGATACATGCAAAACCCTAATGAAGCTTGTGCAAGTCCTATGGAGTTCACCATGCTTTAAACCAGCTCAATATGTCCTTACTAGAAGAGTACTTATGCAGCTGCAATTTGGAGCACACAAGTAATTTTACTGTATTCAGTGGCTTTATTCTCATTCTCAGCTGAACTGAAAGAGGCTTATATAAAAACGACTTTTTCTCAATACACCAATGCAGTTATATAGAAATTATTCCAAGTCCAACGAGACTCAGCCCTCATCTGGGATGAAAGAACATAACCTAAGTCTGTCTGTTTCACCTTGCTTTATGTCTTGAGGCCTGTAGTAAAAGCATTGAAGACAGACGTAATTTTCTTTCCAAATGTCTACAGCAACCTTGAACTTTTTAAAAAAGTTAATTTCCATTTTAGTGCTTCCTATAATTTTCATCTATCTATTTCAGAACTTTAAAACCCAGCAATAAACAGAAGGGTTCAAGCCACAACTATTTGCTATTTCCTTCCCATTTATGTAGACTAATCTCCTTTTCTATTTTTTTTTCCTCTCATCTGATATCTCCTCTGCAACTAATATTGCATCACAAAAGTGACTGGGAGTAGCGCTGATTGCAGTAAGTGAATCATTACTGTCCATCCATCCATTACTGTTACATCCCCAGGGCACTGACCATATCATTTTCCCTGCCCACTGTTTGCCATCCAGTTTAATGGCAATACATTAAAAGGCAATGGATGAATATAGTAATAGCTAACGATAACAGGTACAGGAATGACATGCTTTATGGGTAAAGAATAAATAAAAGAGAGAAAAGGGCTATCATGCTTCTTTAAATGGATCTTGATCTTCTCAGACTTGGCTTTAAGGACACTTGCAGCTTTCAGCTAACTACATCAGGAGCACTGGCACTTTTTTAAGGAAGAAGACACAGATTAGATCACTGGGTTGGGTGCATTAGAATGCACCCCATGGTAATTGTATGGCATTATTCTAAAAAGCATTGATAGCATGTGTATACAGTGTCCTTTTTTGACACTGAATATAAGACTGTTCAAACTTGATCATACCAAAGATAGGTTTGGCTCAGGTAGTTATACTAGCTGGTAAAGGACATTAAAATAAGTAGGAACTTCTATCACATAATAAAAACTATCTGAGCACCAAACAAAGCAACCCTTATAACTGAAAAATATCACAAAATTAATTTTTATCATAAAAGAACCCATTTCCAATTATCAAGTCATTATTAGAGACAAATTATTTTATTTTAGGATATTTTTATCAATATATTCATATGTTTATGGACTTTAATGATCTCTGTGTTTGAAGTTTGGCTTCCTCCATCTTTGAAAAAAAAAAGACTGCAAATCCCCATAAGTGAGCAGTATCTTCATGACAGCAGGTAGCTTGGTACTGACAACAAATGCTACCTTTTCACAGCTTAGCCTTTTTTTCGGTCCTGTAATGGATCTGTTGCACAGCAGGGATCTCAACAAATATTCCTGCGGGACTTGTATGAGGGTAATGGTGAAATAGTCCTACCTTCTGTTTTCTTTCTTCCAGTCAGTTGTTTAAACATGTGAAGGTCTTCCATTTTGTCAGTCTTCATTTCTTTACCTAGAGTAAGTTTGAATGATGGCACCAAATTGAGTAGAACAATCAATACCTTGAAGAGCAAGCACTTCAGAGAAACCTTGAGAGACTGGAGAGAGGATGGATAGAAATCTCATGAAGTTCATTTGGGGGAAATGCAATGTCCTGCATCTAGGATGCAATAACCCCATGCCCTGGTACAACCCGGGAACCTGCTCTAGCCTCAGGGAAATGGTAGAGTTGAGGGGTTTGCAGTAAAGGACAGGTGTCCTGGAGGACAATAACTTGAAGATGGGTCATCAGCATGCCCTGGGGCTGATGGCAGGGTGGGCTGCACTAGGAGGAACACAGTGGCAGGTTGAGGAAAGCGGTCACTGCGGTGTGGGACTTGTGAGAGCACAAGTGGGTCACTGCATTCAGTGCAGGGCTGCCCAGAGCAAGGCAGATGCTGACAAAGTAGAATGAGTCCAGAGGAGAGTTGCCGTGGTGGTTGGGGGCTGAAGAACAGGACTGAGAGACGTGAACAGGAGAGAACATAGAGAAAAATGAGAGTCAGAGTTCTGGGTTTATTCAGTCTTAAGAAGAAAGGGCTGTGGGGGACCTAGTTGCCATGCACAGGTACCTAAAGGGTTGGCCACAGGGACTTCTGACAGATGTACACAGTGAAAAGTGTGGACACAGGGTACAGCAAGGTAAATTCACCCTGGACTTAAACAAAAAAGTCCTAAGTGAAGGTGGTTAATCACTGGAAGAGATTGCCCAGAGAGGTTGTGGATACTCCTCCTGGGAGATGTTAAAACTCAGCTGGTCAGTGAGCAAGCAACCTGCTAGATGACTCAATGACTCGCAAAGATTTCTTGCAGCCTAAACTGAAACTTGCTGAGATTAAGTTAGAATGCACTTTTTTTTTTTTTGAGTAGATTTATTATCACATGTTTTTTAAAAGAATTATTGCTATTAATTCTATGCAAGTATTCTGAAATAATGGGCTATATCCAAACTTATTAAAATTTAGACAGACCAGTGGTTTTAATTTCCAGACAAAATTCCAGAATAGATGTCCATATTAATCAACTAAGGATGCACCAAAAGGTAGCTTAGAGACCTTCACTTTCTATAATTGTGTCATTCAAGTTAATGCTATCTAAAATTTAAGTGTCTGGTAACATTATTTTTATAGTGTAATAATTACAAAGTTTTTTGCTAATTACTTTGTCTTTGTAAAATCTTGTTGATGACCTTTTGAATTTCCAGGGCATGAAGCTGGAGTTATGCAAACTGGACTTGCCATTAACACCTGTGCTGAATTATTTCCCACTGATTGAACAGGTGTTGGGCACTGTGTAACTCATCATTGATTTGGAATGGATGATTTTGCTTCAGGATACTTCTGGCAAGCTGAACCTCTCTAGTTGTTTCTTTATGCACATAAAAAAAGGGAATGGACTTGAAACTACAGCCATCACTGAATAATGAGTGCTGAGGAAAAAAACCTGACTTTCAATATTGACAATCAGTAGATAAAGAATTCCCTAATGAGAAGAGAGCTATCTCATTTTGCTATCGCTCTCTTGAATGGTGTGAAAAGAAAGAATATTATCGTCAATGGACATACCAAGTCGTGAACTAACACTGGATGATTTTGTCAGATACAACTGCATAAGTTTGTAGCTTGCTCCAATTACTCTTCAGCAGACAACAGGTTCATTTGTAGCTTAGAGTTCAAATTCTTGATAACACTCATGAAAAATATCTTAAATAAAAAAAAAAAGCTAGCCCAATACTTGAAAAACAGTAGGTTTCAGGTCACTGCATATGCTCAGTTAAGAGCATTGGTTTTGCTCCAAGAAAAACTGTCAGCTCTGTTCCTTCAAGTACAGATCAGCAAAGGAATATCTTTATTCTAATTATTACATTGCTTATACAGAGATGGCAACCTATAATATGCTATTCATGATAACTATTAATAAAGGTGTTGTTTTCTTTGTCTTTAACAAAAAGTGGTTTAGTCAACACTTTCTAAGAGGGCTGGTCTTTCCTAATGAAAAAATTTTCTATTGAAATGAATTTTGAGAAGAATTAATTCTCATCTGCCCCCCGGTCTATCTGCTCTTGAGCAAATTTCAGTTATTATCTCTGAATATCTGAGTATATAATTTGGCTGAAAATATTTCTGTTCTAAAGTGATGTAGAGGTGGGTCATGGAAACTTGAGTCTTGAGCCATCAATTTGCTATTCTATTCTCTGAAACGCTAACCTTTGGAGATTATTTCCCAGCAAGTGTCTCTTGCAGGTGGTCTCATAATCTGGCTAGACATATACCATGGATGTTCTAGGTTAACTGGGGACATGGAAAGACCTATAAAGATGTGAAAAATATTAATTGCAATTTCCTTAATATATGGTTGTCCCATTACAGAGAAGTTATATTTTGATAGTTTCATTGGAACCTTAAAATGAGGGTGGGGGTGTGGACCCCAACAGGTCTATATTTTATCACAATCTTCTGAGGAAAGATACCCCTTTTCACTTGTTTTATATTCTAATGTGTATTTTGTACATATAGCCACTCTTGTATTTGCATTATTGCATTGTTTGTTCCTTTGGAATTGGTTTATGTATGCTGATTTGTGTCAGTCTTTAAGTCTTTACAGACCTTAAAGCGAGGGTAGAAGTTACTGCAAATGGAATTAAGATCTTGGAAAAATATCTTGTGTACTTATATGAAAACAGTCAATAGAAAAATAAATAATAAATAAAATATACATGTTCTGTAGAACTGAGTGATATAAATCACATGATTTCACCTATATAAGTCACCTTTGAAAGATATAATTTATTCCAATTGCGGGTTTTATGACACTATATACCCTGAGATACTCAGAACAGTGCTCTTTATGGGGAGATGGTTCTCATTTGCTGTGTAGGCAGATGTTGCTATGTAAGAGTCACCCAACCAAATCTTTGTTGTTGAAAAGGGAGATTTATGATTCGAGTCTCACTGCATAGCCATGTGATAAGTCCTGCCCAAAAGTTAAATATGAGAACTTTTGACAGGCACAGGCCAGATGCTCCACAGAAGCTCATAAGTTAGAACAGAAATAACTGACCACAGTATTGTCGCTGCAGTAAATTCACCACGCAGATTTTAATTGCTAGTGAGACTGTAGCCCTCAAGCTCTATCCTGCAGCATTTTAAGTTTTACATTTAAAGAAGGAAAGGTAAAAATGGAGCAGGCTGAAATTGTTATGTCTCTGTGCAAATGAACTATGTAATGTCAGAAAAGGCGCACTTCCATATGAGGGCACGTGAGGCCATCTCGTGAGTACCCTTGTCTGCGGAGTTTGCTCTGGAATTTTAATGTCCATGCTAAAGCTGTCTTCTGAAGATTTAAATTGAGATTGTTTTGTGGTTAAATTCCAAAGTCTTCTCACAGAAGCTGTAGAAGCTGTAGTACAGAAATGAAAACATTTTTTCTTGCTTTTGCTAATGATCAAACAGAGCTAAATTGTGATTGTTAGCTAATGTGTCACTCCATGGAAACCACTGGGAGAAATTCTGCACAGATTTGCTGAGTGGATGGCAATTTGCCCTTTAATGCTCACAGTGCATTAGCTTCTTCTGTACAGTGTATGTGTTTTGTTATCTTGTGTCTAGAGCAATATCGAGGCTGTCGTTTCCTTTTCAAAGTAGCTCCATATGAGTCAAAGAGAAACTTACAAAAGAGGTGTAAAGTCTATTCAGAAGCACAGTCTTTGTGTAGCAGCTAATTCCTACACAAACAAATATGAGGGATCAGCAGGTGCTTTATGCTACATTGTAGTTTTGTATGTTATGAAGCTCGTGGAAGGAAGATGGGATTTAACTTTTTATACTCTCCTGCATTCCACATCTAAAGTCATGTATTTGTGATACCAAATGGCAAAATCTAGAGGGAGCTGCTTATAAAGGATGTATATAAATATGCTTAGAAAAAAATTAAAAAATTTAAATGGTTTGTCTCCACAGGACATGTTTACAATAACAGGCAACAAGGTAAGCCCTTTTTATTCCATGTTAAGGCTGATTGAAATTTGGTGCCAGCCTGCATGTCCTTCACCTGCTATCCCTGAGTAGATGTTGATTTTTCAATTTACAGGTCTGTTAAGAATTCATTACAAAGTTAAAATATATGAGAGTGAGAATGTTCTCCTCCAGAGAGGAGAGTCTCAGTTTGTTGTGATAATGGTTTTTACATTTTTTAATTGCTAACAAACTGTCAGAAGAAAACCCGTTTTTTCCCCCTGCCTGTTCCTCTTTACCTCATCTTTAATTTTCTCCACACCAAATTGTTGTTTCAATACAAAACTAAATGTGGATTTAATATGGAAGGAAAAATATTGATGTCCTTTTGGAACTACTCATTAGTTCTGAGACAGGGCAAACTGGCGAGTTAAGAAGCTGCCTTCTATCAGTGTTTATCATTCAGGCTTAATTGTGTAATTCAGTTTTACTATGCAGTTCATTAGAACTTTAAGGCCGAATTATTATCTTCATTCCTGCCTCCAAATTTCAGATTATTTCTACCTAAAATTCATAACATTTATTTTTCAGGTCAAAAACCTCACCAGCACAGCATTGGCTCTTACTAAAATTTTATTTATAAAATGGTTTTCACATGAAGAAAGATGTAGATCTTTGACAATAGAAAATATTATAACTTGGGTAAAATCCTTGACAGAAGACAGTACTTTATACTGCAATTAATTTATTCTATCATACAGCACAGAGTGAAGTTTGGAACAGGAACAAACTGTGAGAAGTAAATAGATTTGTTTAAATCTCAGTAGGTAAGCAAGTTAAAATATTTTCTGTTGCTGAAGGGGAAGCACTGACACCTGTATTGAGCAAAGTGACATTTCATGGAAGCAATAATTGGCAGGTTGAATACAGTGATTATAGTTCTGGATGGTTTTGGTTTCTTCCTGCCTTGGGTTTGTTTAGTCTTTTATCATAGCGTAAGTAACTTGGGATTCTCCAGAGTGGATAAATCCCTCAGTAAACTTTTCATGGCAGATTCCCCGACATAAGTTTTAGCCTTGTGTTGGAAGATGTTATGATACATAAAATTCTGCTACTTTGGGAAGAAGTACTGGATTTGACGTGTCAGTGTCAATTCTGATTAACTTATTGTAATTCAGAAATCCTCTGGGTATTCCATGTCCAGAACTGTAAGATAACTGAGTTTCTCTTGGTATCCTATAAAAATAACTTGTGAAAAAAATGAGTTATAGTAAGTATTGAGTGATAATATTCTTGAAAGGTCTATTACTGTCAAGGGAATCTAGAAAATTTTAGGAGCTCTAAATATGTTATTTTTAGCAAACTTACTCTACTATATACACTCTTGCAATACCTAGGAGAACTATAATTATACAGCAGGTACATAAAATACATTTGACATTTGGTTGTGAATGAATGTCAAATTACTGTGCTGAAAAACACAAAAACTGAGTGACTTGCATCTGGAAAAGCTGAAAAGGGATGGAAAATAGAATTATGTGAAGACAATAAAAGGTGTTTAATTCAGCCCTTTGCATTGTCGCTGTTTGAGTAGCAGTTACATGGCAGATAACATGTGCAGTGTAGCAAGAACACTGAAGAAAGCAATTACTTCCTGGTTTACTGGCTTTCTAGAAGAAGTGCTTGATGTATATTTGTTGGTTATATATATATATATATGTATATATAATGTATAGTAGCCTGGGGCAGCGAAGAACACCTCATGACGTGCAGTTTCTTCTTCCTCTTGGAGTAAGGAAATTATGGTGGTGGATAATTAAATTCCTTCAATGAAGTACCAGGCTTCAGAGACCCCTTATAAACTTAGGCTAATATAATTTCTTGACCCATGCAAGGAGAATTCATAGAATCATAGAATGATTTGGGTTGGAAATGACCTTTAAAGGCCATCTAGTCCAAACCCCTTGCTATGAGCTACATCAGGTTTCTCAGAGCCCCATCCACTCTGACCTTGGATGTTTCTAGGGATGAATCATCCACCACCTTTGCCCCCTGTCTTATTGCAACAGGCCCTGCTAGAAAGTCTGTCCCCATCTTTCCCACCAACTGTCCCACCAACTTCAGTGAGAATTTCACATGGCAAATCAGGACAACACTGGCAAATATTTCACAGGAAAGAACAGACAATGCCAAGTCTAGGGAGAAAGAGTCCTACGGGGAAAACCAGAGTGAAATAAGAATATATAGACAGTCATAGGAGTGATATGGGGAAGCAAACATATTTGTATGAAGTCTAGAACAGCTGATGCTGAACTTTTGTACGGTGCCTCCAACACCTGATTGACATCGAATTATACTTCCAGTCAACTGTGCCAGTGTAGCTAAAAAAAAACCAAAATCAGCATCAGCTGATATACTCCTCTCAGCAATCTTAATGACAGAAGGGACATGATTTCTGTTGGTTGTAGTTGTAAGTACCTGGGTTCTCAAGATGATCTCTGTATTTCTATTATTATGTTTTATTTTAAGTATTCCTTAAGCTACAGGAGAAAAGGTCCTAAGAGCTCTGTGAACCAATGTTTTTAGGTAAATTACTGTAGAGATAGAGGACAAATTTTCACAAATAAGTTGTAACTTAATTTCTGCACTTGCTAAGAGACAAAAATTTTGGGCTGTTGTATGCTAAAAAAGGTGGTTTATGGAAGGTCATCAAATACATGGATCAGCTTTATCCTAGCTAAAAGGATTTCAGCTATTCTAGTGCATACATGTACATGTCTATGTAAAAATGTGTGTCTTATCTGATATAGTTTTCATTTTTGCAGTCCGTTTTGTGTGTGTGTGTGTCTTGAAATGTGTTTATTTTTTACTGTGGACATAAATTGCAAAAGTTCAGACCACCAAGGGTTAAGTTGTGAAAGCTTTCAGAAGCCAAAAGGAAAAAAGTGCCAGCGTTTGTGAAGGAATTCAGATCTGTCCTTCTCTTGTCATTTGCAAAATGTTTTCATGCTTAAGAACTTGAATGAAAGCAGTGACAAATTCGTAATTTGAGCACACAGATGCTGTTTGTGTACATTATTTTCTTTCTGTCCACAAAAGTCATCAAATGCAAAAACAATTTGCATGCAGACTTTTTTATGTGTGCGGGTATAAAGCTGTGCATATGCAAAATGAGTGCTGATAAATGAATGCTCTAGAACCCAGTTAATGTAAAATTTTCCACTTATAAAAGTTTTGGTGGCTTTTATCAGGAAAAAAAGCTTAGAGCTGAGTCATACAGTTCCCTCTCAAGAAAGAAATATTTAGCAGAAATATCATTTAACTTCCTAGGAGGGAAGCTCTATCATTAATTCCAGTTTAAAAGCTGAGGGCTACAACTCAACGCCAGGAAGTCAGCCCCAGCAGAGACGGTGTTTACCCAAAATTCACGGCTGGACATGTTCAGTAATAAAGAACCCCTAAAAGGTTCAGGGCACAGTCCCCTCGCTCTGGGCCACTGGAGAGCGGGACACGCTTTAGGCGGCAATGATTTACCTTTGCACGGGGCTGCCCTGGCACGGGGCTGCGGTGAATCAGGCTGGAAACGCTCGGCATTAATAAAGCTGTCATGTACTCTCTGCAGGTGACATAAACCCTCGGAAGATGCCTGGCCAATGGCAGGTTGCTCTCCCGCGGCAGGGTCTCATCGGCAGTCAGGCGGCGTGCCGGAGCCGCGCTCCCGTCTGCCCGCCCGCACTGCGGGCACCGCTCCGCCCGGGATGCTCCCGCCCGGGATGCTCCCGCCTGGGATGCTCCCGCCCGGACAGCCTCGCTCCCCCGACACGCCGGGCTCGGCTTTATGGCACAGGCAGGATTTACTGAGGAACGAGGGAGGAATTTCACCTGGGTTTTATTAACTGGAAAAGCTGGAGGCAGAGCTCGGTTACACAGTGTTACATAAGGTGGTACAGGGGTCTAATATCTGTCACCATCAAAGGCTAATGCAAATTCAGTGGGCACTGTAACATCAGAGCTAATAATCAATGTTAAATTAAGATGTATTATCTAGGTAGCATGCATAAAGAAAAGGGGAGTTCTGAAATGTCACAGTCATTTTAATTAGAGTAGTGTTGAAGCTGGGGAGGAAGGCTTGTCGCTATAAGGAAACGATGGTAAAATCCTGGTCAGTTTTTTCTGGAAAACACACTGTTAATTACACTGACATATGCTGAAATGAGACTGTATAGTTGCTCTCCTTGATGAAATGAGCTCTGTGTTCCTCATGAGACAAGATTTGAAATAAAGTACATAAATAGAGTGGTAAAAACTACTTTAATATTTCCTGTCTTCCCTCACCCATATATTTCCCTTGCAGTTATTTTCAATCTACAAATTAATTAAAAGTGCAGCAGGCACAGTATATCTATGAAAGTTGTTTCTCTCCCACACACTGCACTTGTTTAGAACATAAAGGCTGTAGAAGTGAGTAAGAGCATTTAATATAAAATTGCTTGAATGCATGTGTGTGAGGAGTGCTGCACACCAGAAAGGGCAATGGTGCCCTGTGCAATATTAAATACCATCATTGTTAACTCAGGGCTGGAGGGTGCATTTTTTTAATATAGCTTTTATGTACTCCAAACTATATATACATATACATACACATATATTATATACATCTACATATGTTAGTTTATTGCTTGGCCTGCTTTTTCTTCTATTTTCAATATCACAATATAGCAAGGTATGGATTATGGAGTATCACAGATCATCCTTGTTATGCATAATATGTTCTCCATGCTAAATTAGAAAACAGTAAGCAACAGAGGGCAGCTGGTACTTGCCCTTTACTATAATCTCCCAATAATCTGTTTTATCTAGCCTGTTCTTCAATTCTAGTTGTAATGATGATTCAGCTTTTTCTCCCCTGACAAATTATTCCATTGTCTAACCTTCTGGACATTTCTGCCTAATGTGTAGTTTTAATATTTAAGTTTTGAATTTCAGAACATTATTTCAGCTATAATGGTTAATGTGAAAGCCATCTCCTATCAATTAACAACCATCTGGGAGAGATGGAATTCAGAAATGAAGCAAAGTGCTGTACAATAGTGAATGATGAGGCGAAAAAACCCACGTCAACCAAATGAAATGGGGTTTTTGAAATGCTTTCTGGAACAGAAAGGTGGTGACCTCTTCAACTTAAAAAAAAAATGTTTCTTTTATACCTTGATAGTATATAGAATTCGTAATTGTCAGTCTTACATGTGTCAAAATTATTAGTAACTTTCAGGTCTTGCATTGTGTTAAAGAGTAGCAAAGAAAGAGATCATTATTTGGAATTGTAGAAGTGGTTGTCTTCAGGGTTTTTTGAGCTTCTCAGTTGTTATTGTCTAGATTTTCTACAGAACACTAATGATTTTAAATATTATCACTTAGAAAAAAAAGAAAAACTATTTCTGTGTTGTCAAAAAGTTCAAGGGACTCAAGCATAAAGTAAGAAAAATATTGGTAATTGAAGAATGGCACAGACAGGTCCCAAATAGTACTTAAGACCTAGACAGGCTTCAGCATATTGTCTCAGAATTTTGTAAAACTGTATTACAATGCAGGTAAAGTTTATTGAATGTCTTGAGAAGATGATAGATCTGGTTTATCAGATTTTCTCTTTTATGTACTTCTTGTAAACCATAAAACTGATAAATAGTGAGCGCTGGGAATGTTTACAGTAGTGGCAATTTTCTCTGCCCATCACGTGAGATGAGGAGGGAATGCTGGCACATGGCTGTCACCGTCATCCTGCTGGGTGAATTAATACGCTCTTTCTGTAGGGACCAAGCAGAGTTTCAGATTTCATAGGCTCAGGAGACTGCTGCAGTTCTCTGTGTGACTCCTCGTGTAGTGGCTGGGTAATCCTGTCCCAGCTCCCTTTTCTTCCGTGAGGATTAGTGAAGCACAAGAAACCTCACACAACAAGCAGTATGACTGGTGTCTGGCCTTTAACTGGCCGTAAAGCCAAGTGCTTTCCCATAAGACACGTGCTGCCAGGAAATGTCTAGCCCTAAAAAGACCTAAACTTTTGGCCCTCCATATAGGAAGCTGGAGTTCAATGACTGTGTTTGTACCCTGCACTTAACTTCAAACCTTACAAAAGAAATCACTAGAAGTGCAGACACACACCAAAGCAACAGAGAGTAACTCTGTCCCTGAACAGACAGAAAAATAATAAAAAAAGAAGAAACTTTCAGCTAGCAGGAACTTCGTTTTTCATTACAAAAGTATTGTAATAAATTTCAGCTATAAGGAAATCCTCTTCCAATTTCATGCTACAGTAGTGTCCATAACAAAAATAAATGTATGTTACCAACATAGATTAAATAGCTGCTGATTGAATATTACACCTGGGAGAGAGTTCAGCAGATACCTATGGTCTAAGTTCTGCCTTTTTTTTTGCCTTCAGTCACTGTTGGTTTTTTTCCCTTTTGGTATCCTCCCTCCCCCCCAAAAAAGAAAGCTTTAATAATCTTGAGCAGTCAAAACCAGTACATGTTGCTAAACTTGTGACCCATAACTACAGAGGAAGATATTCTGTTATTTTTTTAATGCAACTTTTAATTTATTTTTAATTAATCACATAAAAGACAAAGGAAGTTTTTAATGTATTTTACATAATATGCACCTTTAAGGAGGTTAAGTTCCTTCATGTCAATGTATGCCAGCAATTTCATTTAATCTGTGTATTGCTGACATAACTGACAATACAGGACTTTGAAAAGTAATCAGAGGAGTCATGAAATCAAATGAACTGGGAGGATTTACCAGCACAGTGGACTTTGATATTTCATTTGATGAATATACCTCATTTTGCATTGCCCACTCTTGTAACTCTTTCTCATCTTGGGTAACAAATAGTTTCATATACAAATATTGTTGCTGCCTACTTTCATATATGAATAAGAACTAAAATAATATACTACTATTTAAATATTTTATTGAAATTAGTTTATGTTCAACTCAACTTTTTCTTGAAATTATAATTTATTAAACTTCAGTTACTGTAGATATACTGACAATACTGTTTTTGCCAGGTGAGAATTTCTGTCTAAACTAATGTTATAGGCAAGCTGAGAAAGCCTCTCTCTCTAACTGGGCATTTTCCTTATACTGTTGAACAAATGAAGCTTGTTTTCTGGTGAAATAGACAAGAAAGCAGTAAGAATGCTCTCCTTTTGAGGGCTGCTTCTTTCCTCAGACAGCAATTTCCTATAACTACAGGGAATTCACTTCCTTACATGCTGTTAAAAGTAGAGATTTACATGAATTGTATAAAAACACTGGGGGAAAAAGTATATTGTCATGGGGCACTTTGCAAAGAGTATCCCCAATAACCAGACAGAATTATCAACCGGTTGTTAGTTAGGACCACTGAATGTAGCCTTCCTCAAAAATTGCTCTTTGCAAATAGTTACTTCATGCAGAGGTTCACAGCGTCAATGCGCTTCTTCCTTGAGGCATTTTTAGACAAAGCTCTTTCCCAGGGAGACCTGCAGTAGCAAAAATTTAAAGACATTAAAAAAACCCGATGCAAAACCAAAGCAAACCAACAACAAAAAAGCACATTAGCTAAATTGCATGTGTACCTATAATACAGTAAACAAATAAACTGTCTTCTGCTCAATTTAGAAGTGAATAAAGCCTGTTTGCTTGCACTTACCCTCAACTGCACTGCTGGGAGGAATGGAAAGCATTCATCTCATGCGCAATCAGTTTTACCTTGCACTCATCATCTTATTTTTTATCTCATTCCCTGACTCCATGTCACAAGTACATATTGTAAAACCACTCACACATGTTGAAAAAACTGTAGCAGCAGTGTTAGCAATAGTCTTATTTTTCTTCTTGTTTGGACAAATTATGGTTTTACTCCCTAGAAAGCTAACCTATTTCATTAATATTTTCCTAGATTGCTTTTTGCCTTCAAACCTAGTAAGATCGATTTCATTTTGTTTAATGAGCTTATCTTTCAGCAACTCATCTTGATGTTGGATTTTATCATCTTATTCATACTCCCAATATCTCAGCTTCTGTCAAAATAAATGTAATGCACAGTGCCAGACGCAAACATAAAACCTACTGGGTTTAATGGAAGAATTGTCAACTTTTCAACAGGTATCTGTCTACTGCTCAAGACTAGAGTCTCCTTTTATTTAAATGTGGCCACGTTCTCATATTGACAGTTGGGTGTTTTTTTTTATTTCCTCTATCATGTTGTTACTTCTACCTAAGTAAGGCTTCCCTTAACCTCAGCTAGATTAGATTAAATTTACCAAATTTTGCCTTTGCAGTATTTTAGCTGAAGAGTATGTTTTTCAGGACATCATTTACCTCAGCTAATTTTAAAGCTGGAGTTCACTAATGCACATGCAGGTGTCTGCAGTGTAGATGTCAGTATCTGAGACATCTACGCCAGGTCAGGGTAAATGTGTTTCTTGTTCCTGCAGCCTCTCTGCAAGACACTGCTGCTGTGATAAAAAATTGTGGTTCTCAAAAGCTGAGATACAATATCAATTACACATACTGTTTTGGTAGTTCTGGTGATTATCATCCCGTGTTGCTCTCTGTTGCTTCACAAACTATTGCTGTGTGCATGTGTGTCTGCCTGCTACCTCTTTTAATTTTGTTAAATCCTGCTTATGTCTTCCAGCTGCAACTCTGCCAGCTGTTCTGTCTGCCAGTGACCAGGTTGCTCATCCTTTCCACTGTGCTTTGCTGAGGCACCTTACTTTCTTTCTGGGTAAACCATCTAGATAGCAAAAAACCAAGAAGAGGAAACCCTGCCTAACCTAGCACACAGGACTTAAATATTTCTTAGCTTTCTCATTCTGTTTGCTTTACCCTTGTCAGAGCAGATCGCTATGCAGACGGACACAGACACATTTGAAGTGACAGATTTATGTCTAAAACACGTAACAGAGAGTGTCAGGAACCAAACCTGGGCCTTGATTCCATATGGCGTATATAGATGTCTTCCATCAGCTCAGCACAGAGCAAACCCCTCCTATGGTTGGTCTATATTCGACAGAGCTGTTTGAAAAGTCCAAAGACAGAGCCAGGGAAAGACCTGACCTGTGCCCAAGGATCAGGCTCAGAAGCTGGCTCTCTTTCTTGACCCATAGTGTGCTGAACCCTGGTCCCATGTTGCAAAATGTGCCTCCAGAAACAATCCAGGCATGTGCTGGTTCTGATCCCGATGTTTTCGATGCATGCAGTACACACATGCTGTACATAGACACATGCAGTATTAAGCGTACCCGGGGTTAGTAAAACTCAAATGAGAATATCAGAGAGCTGCTCTTGCTTTATAAGCAGACCTGGTTTACACCTAAAGATCTAGGCCACAGGAGACATAACCTTCCCTTTTTCAGGGCAAGAATTCCCCAGGAGGTGCTTTCAACATTGTGGAAATGGCATAAAAGCGTAGAATGGATTGGATTAGGAGGAACTCAAGGAATGTCTATTTCCAATCCCCCTGCCATGGACAAGGACACCTTCCACTAAACCAGGATACTTGAACGGCCAGTTATAATCTTTTCAGGAACCCTCAACTAGAGACACAGTCCCTCTCTCTACAAAGGGTTCCTCATTTTGCAGTGAGGGCTTAATTATTGCCAGAATAGAAGGCTTTAGTGCATTTGTGGTCATTCCAGTCTAGGAACAATGCTTTCTTACCAATACTATGTCTTCCCATGTGCAATATTTTGCCTAGCCCCCTGGCTTGTTTTTCAAGGTGGCTCATTACTGCAGTGTGGATACTTCAGACACATAGCCCACAGTATGCACATATTTCAGCAATAATCTTATGAACTTATCTTTGGGTAGTTTCAGGTTGGTGTGTTGTTGGAGTGTTTTTCAAATATTTGATTCCGGATTTCCTTAGGCCTTGTAACTGTTTAAGAGTTTCAGAGTTTTAAAGTGTAATTGACCATAGATCATGGAATACAGAGTCATAGAATGGTTTGTGTTGGAAATTACCTGAAAGATCACCTAGTTTCAAACCCCCTAACATGGGCAGGAAACCTTCCATTAGACCACGATGCTCACAACTCCATCCAGCCTGGCCTTGGAACACTTCCAGGAATGGGGCATCCACATCTTCTCTGTTCCAGTGCTTCACCATCCCCACACTAAAGAATTTCTTCCTAATATCTAATCTAAACCTATCTTCTTTCAGTTTTATTATAAAATAAAAGGTGATAATGCATTTATCTCCAAGGGTTTATCAAGATTCATAAACCACACTGATAAATGTGAAAAGAATGCATGAAAATATTAAGAGGTGTAATGTATTTAAAGAGGTTAAAATGTTAGATTAAAAAAAAATGGGAAAGGAAAAAACTTGACTGTCAAATGATGAAGTGTGGAGAAACAAGCATCAGCACAATCTTCTCTGTGCAGTTTAACAGCTGACTTTTGGATAACACAGATACTATGCAATGAAATGAAAGTTAAGCTACATGGAATGCAATTCGTTTCACCCAGCTTCAGATGTCCAAGCCTGAGACAATGATCCTAGATTTTCTTCAAAATAATAAGGATTCTACGCTTCATTATATTCTCAAATAAGTGTGTAAACTAGACCAGCTGAGTTACTGTCAGGTTGCCTGAAAAAAAAAGTTACTGGGGGAACGAGTCAAGAGTTCATGTTTTTTCTACTGGCTGGACTGCAAAATGAACCTGTAGGAAGAGTATCTAAAAAGAAGGCTGTAGAAATCTCCACAGTTAGGTTAGGGGAGAGTGAATGATCCCAGGAACTGAGGAAAAATGACTATTGAGGATTACCAAGGGAAACAAAAAGATAGAAATATTTTAAGAAAAGTGATGATCCAATTATAGGAGGAACGGAAGATTTTGGGAGAATGTGGTTTACATTTTTAAGCCTACCCAGAGAAATGGCTTTTCAAAGCCAGATAATGGATGGGAAATGTGCTACTAACAGAAAGCACCTTGAGGCAGAAGATTGGCTTGACAATATACTAATGTGACTGAAATGGTGGTTTTTTATTATTTTTTTTTTCATGTGACCACTGCTTATGGAATGCATGTGTTTTCATTTGCTCTGATTTTTTAAAAAGCTGTTCTTGAGAAGCAAGAATAAATATGGCTTGTTTGTTCTGTCTTGTCTGAGTTTAAGTAGAAGACCACAGGAATGAGAGAAGACTATGCCAACCCTAAGAATATATGAACATGTTACTCTAGTTATGCTGTTTTAACTTGCATTCAAACATAACCTTAGCTACTCATAGTTCTTTTGATGGTTTTAGTATTCGTATTTTAAGATACAGGTGGAATCCCTTCAAAATTCTAACCAAAGCCTCTGACAAACTGCCTATATTGATTTTAATCTGACTTATTAAAAAAATGCAAATAATATTCTTTTTAATTTTAAAACAACAAATCAAACAAAAAAACCCAACCGAAAACAAAACCCCCACCCACTTCAAAATCCTGAGTAACACATTGGAAACAGACAATCCTATAAACTGATTTTAAATTTATTTTTAAATACTCTCCACTACTATGTGGAGCTTAGCATTAGAAACTATGCACTCCTTGAATGGAGATGAACACATATAATAATTTTACAGACTGACACTTGTGAGTGCAGCTTGTTCTTTATGCTTAAGTGCCTACAGAAGAATAGCAAAGTAGAACCTCAAGAATAATATCTCCTGCTCGACAATAATGTCATATGTATATAAATTCCAGAGTGGAACTTTTCAAAATGCATTGTACTGGGAGTTAATTTGATTTATTTACAATTACCCTCTGCGTGCTCCTAAATCTCTTGCTTTATGACTTAGTAGAGAAGCTTTCTTTTTTATATTTCTACTGAGTATTATCTTGCTCTTCATTAAATCTTATCTCACTAAATTACTGCAGCCAAAGTGCCAGATCATCTATATGCATCTTCATTTGTTTGTGCTTAAATACCCCACTTGCTAGAGGGTTAAGATTGGAATATTTCAGTGCATATTCAGTACTGGATGTGTTTATTAATTCAGTTCTGAGCCTTGCCAGACTACAATTTTGCTGGGCCTTAGACCTCTTCAAATAAATATAAAATATTAATTAGTTTAAAGAAAAAAAATCCCTTTCAGAACAGTTTTTTGATAGATCTTCTACAAAATCAGAAGGACTATAAGAAGACTTCAACACATGATGTGTTTCCTGTGTGGTAAAATCTTCCAGGCATGCTATAATTTAGGTAATATGCATATACATCATTAAAATTATCAGTATTTTGCATAATTCATTATGTCTTTCTGTATCCAAAGACACTGTTCTCTTTTTCCATATAAACCAATATCATTTAACTACAGGTAAACACAAGCCCCCTTCACTTCTGTTTTCAAACACAAAGAAAGATATCTTATTACGGGTAGTGCTGGTGGTGTCCTATGTATTTTCAGTGAGATGGTGTGATGACCCAGCCTTAACGGGAAGGGCCTCTGCAGATGGTAATACATGTATCTTGCTTGTGGCAGGAGGAAACATATTTTATAAGTGCTGGTAAGTACAGACTTACGCACACAACCTAGAGCAGAACTGGTACAGACGTTGCTTTAAGAAGAAGCTGTCTTGTTCCGTGGTGTGTCCTCACCATGAAATGGGAAGACATGTCTAGGACTGTGGAGATAGGCTGGTAAGTCCATGATGTGTGTCCCCATGAAATGTGCATTGCAAAATTCATGTCCAGCTTCAGCCTAGATCCAGCCTAAACCAAACTAAGGTTTAGCAGATATGACACAGGTCAAGATACAGGTTGGAAAAGTTAATATGGCATGGTTTCCTTTGACGGAATTAATTTTTTTTTGGTGTTGTGTCATGAGTCAAACCAGTGAGTCTCGTACCTAGCTTGGTGCTACTCTACACAGATTGACTATCAAAAACCTCTGTTAGATCCTGATTTGCCAAATTTCATTTTAGACACATGGCATATGTTGCTTGAGTATAAGAATTATTTTCACAATATGTGCCAGTTCTAATTTTTTGTCCCTGGTGCTTGTTTTGAATAGCACCTACTTCTGAACACCTATCTTTTTTTTCTGTGACTGGTAAATGGTGTTTTTCTATTTTTTTGGCATTGCTTGTGCATCCACTGTGGGCCAACATAAGTTAGGAAAAGGTCAGCGAGATAATTTAGCAAATGCAATTGCAACCTCCTGAATATTTTATTCATAATCTCTAGAGTGCTATAGAAACATGACATTTTCTGCCAATGCATTAAATTTCTATACATACAAATATAGATATACCCACAGATGCTGAATAATTGCAGTGCATAAACATGAAATAAATTTATGTTTTATATAGCTGTATGATCTTTTAAAGGTTTTTTTGAGTTTTGTTAATTTCTTTTCAGTTTGATGAAGTTTTTACTTTACTTTCTTCCCATCTTTCAAACACTTTTGTCTCTTTTGGAAGCCCAAGATTAATTAGTTGATTCTCTCTTTTCTAATTCCATCTACAGTTCAGAGGCACGTAAAACCACAAAGCAAGATAATAACCAATAAATGGAATAATTAATTCAATGCACTGAAACTAATTTTAATTTATATTTCTCAAAGATTCTCACTAGGGACTGGAGAACCTGGAGATCTAGGGACTGAGCTGCTCCAGTTCTGGTTGTTTTGAATGTGTTGTGGACAGAAACACTTTCTGTAAAACTGGAAATTATGACAGCTAAAATCAGAGGGGAAATTAATAACCAAAAAATTTAAAAATTAGCAAGAAGTAGGAAAAAGTTAAGAATTATTTCAATCATAACCTATCTCTTTAATCAAAACTATTTTGTTTGCCTCACAAAGACAGCTAAGTCTCTGAATCCCTGATGTTGTACAGCCTGCTGACCTCTTCTCGCAGCTCCACTCCTTGGTGACAGAGACCCTTGCCATGGCTCATGTCCTGCAGACAAGTAGCCCATCATCACCGGCCCTGAGATCAGTGGGAAGCACCAGGAATCTCTGCTGCACTGGGCATGCGGAGCTGCATCTGCCTGCAGGAGCTCCAGGTTCATTAGGGTCTGAGATGTGCTGTGGTGGTGTCTGCAGTGGGTGCTGGGGGCTGAGCCTGGGGCTCACCCTGTGTGTTTCTGGAAGCTGCCTGGAAGACATATCCTCCGTAGTTATCTCTTCCTAGCGGGCATGCTAAAGTTCCTTGAAGAGTTCCCTTGGTTCCTGGACCAAACTAGATGGCCCAAAACCACTGCTGAGTCAAGGGTCCCCTCATGAGTATTGTCCTATGGTCCCTGCTGTCCCACTGCTCCTGCTAACGGCTAAACAAAACCTACTTGTTTGGAAAATTGGTCAGTTCCGTAAGAAGACTGATGTGCTCATTAACCTGTTAGAAATTAAGACCAAAGAAATAAACATTTTAGGATCAAGGAAATAATCAGCTTTTTTGCAAACATGACTGAGATGTGTTTTGTGAAAAATTAATTGTCACTCATCTTTAGTACACATTTGGCTTCTTAGCCCTCCCAAATCAACAGTAAATACAGGATTAATTTTTAGGATGAACTTTAATTATCTAGTTTACTCCGTGAAACCTGAGTTCATATATATATTCCTTTTTCCCCATCTGAATCTGCTTTAAAAAATCTATTTAATACTTAATATTCTCTTAAGTATTGGATAAATGCTTTATTTTTCCATTCTTTCCTTTGATACACATTAGTATCCATGTCATGTTAGTGTTTTGAGATGATTGCAAGAAAAACCCACTAGATAACTACTTTTTGCCCAGTGCTTTATTTCAGGAAATGGATTTAAATATGCACATGCTTTAAGCACAAATCAAACAAATAAGCACTCAGTAAAGAACCCCACTTACATGCCAGAAAGGGTAAATCTTTAATGACTGGAATCACTGAAATTTCCTTTAATGTTTTCTGGCCTAATTTTCAATTAAATTGCAGTACATTATTAATGCCGTGGAAGGGACAGCAAAGAAAGCAAATAAAAAGTTCAAAATGAGGCTCCATATCTAATAAGCAACTGTGACAAAAGTGCCACAATACAAAACTTCATAGTAATTATTCCATTGCACATAACAAAGTAACTAGTGGAGCATAAAGCTAACAATTATTGTGTGTTGATAGTTCAAGCACAGTATGCTTTTAAAATGCTATCAAACAGTAGCAAGCTATGCCAGAAAGCACAGCCTCATCCAATAGCTTTATGCAAAATACAGACACTTACCAAGTCTTAAAATCTAGTACAAAGTACTATAATGTGTTCCTAGGCTTCATATTATGCTGTAAAATGCAACGAAAAAGCCCCAGCAAACAAACAAACAAAAGTTCCTCATTTGCCTGCTAGGTATTTCTGAGACTTTTTTTTAGAGTTTTTAAAGTAATACCATTCCATGTGATCCTTTTTTGGATAAGCTTTACAGCCTTCATGTGGGTCCTTTCTGTTCGTTCTTTATTGACAAGAACATCTTGCCAAATCCAGGTTTTTCCATTTGTCTTTTCAACAATTCTAGCATATTTTCAGTGCCCCTTGACACAGAAATACAGTTAGTATACATTGCAGTAGTGTTCACTGGATTTAGAAAATGAAATAAAGCAGGTTATTCTCTGGAAGAAAACCAATTTAGATCTAGAAAAAAAAAAAAGCAGTTAAAAAGTGAGGGCTTCACCTCAAAATGAGCAATCGTCTTATGCTCTGAAGAATCCTGAAGGATTATTTTGATGATAGCTGTTTACTGTTCTTTTTGCTGCTAGGTTAACATAGTGGAGTGCTTTCTCCAGACACTGAATTTGGCTTCAAGTCTATTATTCACATCTTTTAGAATGAAAGAAAAAAAAAAAGTGAAGGTGCTATAATGCAGACAGCTCTTGCTTTCACTGAATCTATTAATTTACCTATTATATACATTGGTTATGTAACCTTCAGCAAATACAATTGACTCACCTTTTAGTTGGGTCTGCTCTTATGACTTACAAAATTGTTAGTCCATGGCTTAGGAACAGCAAATGTGCAACTGGAATCACATTAGCATGTTTATAGGCATTTAACACACCATGTAAAGAGATCAACTATTGTTGAATTAGGAAGTGTGGGAGATTTCAAAAAATAATCAACCAGTAATTGTTGGAATAAAAGTGGCAGTAAGATAACAAACTTCTACATTGAATTTCAGATTTCCAGCAAGGTGTAAGTTCCAACTGGAGATTTCCAGTAAATCTAACAAAATATTTCATAGTCATATCTACTTTGGATGTGAAAACTACAAAGGCTCGGGACTCAGAGGTCAGCTTTTAAATTTGTTTTATTCTTTGAAGTCTGTAGGCCCAGTGTGTGCTGAACAATCGTATTTTCCTCTCAGTATTTTCTGGTTTTTCTGAGAGATTATGGCTGCAAACATGAAGTCTGTCCGCCCTGCCATGCTGTCCCAAACCTCTGCTCAAAATCACAGGAGTATCTGTCTCTCTCAAATTATTGCTGCTCCCAATATTTAGCAGCCTGAAGAGAATCAAACTTTTTAATAGGAATGGAATTTCTAGTAATGCTGTATACCTATGAAAAGTTTCAGAGTATAGCGATATTTTGGCAGAGGCAGAGTGGAGAAACTTGTATTATAAGCTGTTCATGCTGTAGCTGTCCTGTGAATATATAGAGGCTGTCAGCCACCAAGGTTGCTGTGTTTTTCAGCAGTCACTCAGTGCCAGGCAGCATGATAGAGGATTGCTACATTCGCCCGCCGAGTCCTAGGCAATCCATACTGTCTAACAGGAGTTCCTGAATAATATAACAAGACAGCAGATGACAGCGACTGCTTTGGTTTGGCTCATCTTAGCCTCTTAAAGGTTCAGTTGCCCACATCTGTCTTTCTCTGCCAAATGTGACTGTAATAACGACATAAACATAATGTAAACTTTTGAAATTTATAAGCAGCTGAGTAATTAAGTTAATTATGTCCATCTAGTTTTTGAATTGCTAGGTGCTGCTGCAGAGCCCAGTGGGTCTCTCTGAGACATCAGCATTGTTACCAGATGGAAATAAATCTTTTCTTTCTATCTGAGACTGAGCCTAGTCTCTGAAGGCTCATCTGCTCAGCCTGCTGTGACTGTAGTTTCTTTGAGACATTTTTGGGAGACACAGCCAATTCAATGCCATTTGTCTCTCTCTTTTCTGGGATCTGGAGAAGTTGTTGCTTATTGCTTCACAGTATATGCCATTTGGAGTGACAGCCTCATAAGACAAGGAGGATACCTCTTGTGATATTGCCTCTATTTGCGACCATTGTTTCTTGCTGTGGTGTACACAACTTCATTTTTGTGAAGATTCAGCAACTGCTGTAAGACCAAATCATACCAAGGCTGTTTTCTTGGTGGTGTTTTTTTTTTTTTCCCCCTTGCCTTTTTCTTTTCATCTTTTTTGGTCCCTTCCCTCTACATCTGCAAATTCCGAGTGACTCTGACATCAGTGGGTTTGGTTTTCTGTAGAGCAAACGTGAAGAGGTGACAGCCCATGCCTCACTGGCGTTATTCAGGAGGTGGATGGGATTCCACATCTGCTTTTCTGAGGTGCTTAATTAGTTTGACACTGTCACTAAACTCTTACCCTGGGGATCACGTGAGAATAGCAGCTAGATGTCCAGATCCATATTTCATCACCAAATGACTAGACTCAAGCCCACTGAGCTGTGGCCACATGTCAGATGTTGATATGCATGGTCACCTGTTTAACTGTAGTATCCTTACAGGATAATAATTGTTTAAGACAGGTAAATGTTTTTTCCCAGCCAGTATAAACAAATTTATGTCTACTTTGTTTTGAGAGGGAAAAAGGAAGAAGCATGATTTTCTATGCCAGTGGACTGGTCTCTTATCACTGACTGGAAAATGTAACAAATCTTGATAGTTTCTTCAGCATCACTGCTCCTTTTGGGCAGTTCCAAGTATCACTGACCTTTCCCTAATTGAGCAACACTTAAACCTGTGTTATTTCTAAGCATTCTCCCAAATGTGTCAGAAGCATTTCTACTTGTTGAGAACTGCAAGCTGGCGCCTTAAAAAATCTGGTGAGTTTTGAGTACCATAAGATGACAAGTATGTTAATGTGTCATCAAGAAGGAGGCAAAAGAAGTAGCACATTTTTGAACATGCAAATCCTAAGCAGTCAAATGGTGTTGTGTCAGACTGTTTCAAAATGCCTTCTTTGGACTGAGAATAACTTTATGAGCAGAGAATTTATACAAAGTTATAAGCCTCTAAAAACGTGGTTATAATGAAGTGCATCATTAGATGCAACTTAAATGTTGCTACAGTCATGATGTTATGAATTCAAATAAAGAATAGCAATTAGCAGATAATCTCCTAAGTAACTAAGATCCATGATCCACCCTGCAATACATATTGTATCTCAGCAGTATTGTTTCTATATACAAAACATTGACAGCAATTTTGTTTTGGCAGGGAAAGACAAATTTTAATTCTTGAGATAAATTATATACTATTTATGTTCTTTTAAACCACTTTGAATAATTTCTATGCTACCTAGAACAGAGTACTTTACATATTTTTTTATATGAAGCACAGAATTTTTTACCTTTTAATTGATATTCCTCTTTCAACTGATGCAAACTCATTGTTAGCTAACTTGTGGCAGCATTTCTCCTGGCAAAATGTTAGTCTAGACATTATACACATTAAAGTTTTGGGTCAGAGAAGTAGGATTTTCTGTCAAATAGACTCATCAAGATTAAATCTGTCTATGCTAGAACAGAGATTTGAAGAACGAGTAAACCTTGCAAATTGTTGGTGAACTTAATTGATGATGAATTTTTCTTAGTTTTTGTTGTTTTGTTTTGTAATTGCTCCCCTTTGTCAGTACTGTGTACATACCTAGTAAGATGTATGCCTAGTCCAGTTCTGCTGTTCAACCTCTTCCAGTTCTAAGTATGAAAAAAGCATAGAAGTCTATAGTTGGTGGTAAGACAACAACACAAGATCCAAACTGTTTATCTTACTAGGTTACACCACTAAATAGTTCAGTTTCCTGCTGAACTCAGTTAAAACAAGTGTGTATTCTGAACGTGCAATTTATGAGGCTGCAACTGGGGTTTTCTCCTGCCCACAGGTCTCTCTTAGCATGGAGGACGTAGACCTGTGTCTCCTTGGAGCACCAGAAGGGCTGAAGTCAGTGTCAGTCCTCTAACCCATGATTCATCGTGTGTTTATGTTTCACAGCCAGGGCACGCAGGGCAATGTGGTGTATACATCAGCAGTGCTTGGAGCCAACACTACGTTTCTCTGTCTTTATGCAGAAAAAGTCTTCACAGCTCAAACATACATATAAATTATTGTTAGAGATTAATTGTTGTGTGCAAGCGGAGCTGTTGAGACTGTGTTTGTCTTGTGCAAATTTGGTGAGATGTCTGCATCTAAACTAGTAAAAAAGAAACAGGTACTTTTAAGGCATATTTCTTCTGATATTCTTCAGCTGTCTACTTTAGAATGAGATGAATCACTCCACACAGCTGCCATTCCTCTCTGTGCTTTATAAAAGGCATCTAGATGACTAAATCGGATGTAGGTAATTACTTTGTACTTTGACTGTGTAACTGACAGGAAATGTAATATGAAATGCATTTGCTTAAGTCTTAACAAGAGAGGACATAAGCTAGAGCATTTTTCTTCATATTTGCAGTGGGGTAACAGCATCCATATTGTCAGTTATTGAAGTTCAGCTGACACAAAATAACTTGTGAAGCCATAATACAATTTTACCTACATTTTCAGTAGTATTGAAAGCAGTCGAAACTATTCAAGATTTTAGTGCTGGAAAACCCCATATTAAGTATGCTCAAATATTTCAGATTTAATTCAGCTCTTCTGTTATTTTAAGTCAATTATGTGTATCAGTTGGAGATCGATTAATAATAATAATAATAACAACAATAATAAATGAGGTCTCTACTACTGCATTTCCTGGCTAGCTGCCTAAAGAAAAACCCTTGCTCCTTTGGCTCCCACTTAGTGCATACTTAATCAAATTACCCTGAAATAGAAAAAGCAATATACAGATCAAAGGAAAATGTTTAACTATAAATTACCTGCTTGTCTCTTGTGCTTACTCACCTTCCTTCAAATAGGAAAGGAAATACTAGAGTGTTTTTTTGCCTACTTAGTTGTCCATTAAAGACGTTTCACATAGCCTGAGACCAAAAGGACATCGGGCAGTCCAAATACAAGTCTCCTGTGCACTAGTCTAATTGATGGCTCAGAACCTAATGCAAGTGAGATGCAAAGACTTAAATGTGTATCGTCAGACGTAGTGTAAGTTAGAAAGGATGAAAAATAATGACACATGTATTACATCTCATGGTCAATTTGTCATCCACCAGTACTCCCAGCACCTTCCCAGCAGAGCTGCTCTCCAGCAGGTCAGCCCCCAGCCTGTGCTGGTTATTCCTCCCCGGGTGCAGGACCCTACACTTGCCCTTGCTGAACCCCATCAGGTTTCTCTCCTGCCAGCTCTCCAGCCTGTCAAGGTCCCGCTGAATGGCAGCACAGCCTTCAGCTGTGGCAGCCATTCCCCCCGTTTCATGTGCCCTTGTACATGTGCAAACTTGCTCAGGGCACATTCTATCCCTTCATGCAGGTCATTGATAAATGAGTTGATAAGATTGGACTCAGTACTGATCCCTGGGGAATGCCACTGACTACAGGCCTCCAACTGGATTCTACTCTGCTGATCACAACCCTCCAAGATCTGCCATTCAGCCAGTCCTGGATCCAACTCAGTGTCCATTCACTTAATCCACATTTCTTGAGCTTCCCTAAGAGGATATTATGAGGCACAGCATCAAAAGCCTTGCTGAAGTCAAGGCAGACAACCTCCACTGCTCTCTCCTCATTGGCGTATCCTGCTGTGTCATCATAGAAGTCTATCAGATTGGTGAAGCATGATTTCTCCTTAGTGAATCCATGCTGAAGGAAGGTAGATTACTGTCATATCACAGTGGGATGTATATGGATAAAATTATTTAGCTGATAGTTTGCCCTAGGATACCTACAGAAGATTCATACCATCTAACTGAGGCACAGAAGTCAAGAACCCATTGCATTAAAGTAAGTATTCCACGAAGAAAGACAGCATGATGATACTGATTTTAATGAGGTACATTAACTTCTTGAAGTGTTTTTTCTCTCCAGCAAAGAAACCTAAGCAAGTTTTTCTTAGGTATCTCAATAAAGTTCCTTAGGTTGCACAAGTTATATCACTTGTTCTTAATTCTACCCATAAGTTCTCACTTAGGTAGTTAAATTTTTTTAATTGTTCCAGAGACACCTGACTTTTAGCTGCCTGGTCCTGTAGTAGATTTCAGAGGCCTGAAGTTATATACACTGTCTGGGAATGAGGTTGCAGAAAGATATAAGGGGACCTTTACACTCTGAGGAAGGGAGGAAAGGCTTGAGCTAACTACTCAGTAGGGAATTGTTGAAACATGCATCTTCAGTCTTGCCACTCTTAGGATTCAGGGAGGGACCTCCCTCACTAGGGAGATATATATAGAAGTCTTTATTTTTTCCATTCATTAGTGACTTCCAGCCTTTAAACTACATAGGGTCTTTTGTAAATGCTACCTACTGACTTTCAAAATTAATCAATTTCCTGTTCCTGGTTTTGTTCACTAGGATTTATTTAGAGAAATCAGATTAATGCCATATTAATGCAGTGGCATGCATACAAGACTTGACAACCAGATTTGTTCTGTTGGTCTCCTTGCTCCGGTTGTGGAAATGTATAAAAGCATTTTCTTATAACATTCAGGTGCAGTTTGGTGCCAGAAATCATTTTCCCAATATGTTAGCGAATGATATTCTGGCTCTTGATTCATGTACCACTGAGCTGTCAGCAATCAGCCAATTGATGAAAGGTTGGCTAGCCAACTTGTAACACTTCTTTTCATATTTTGGCAAAGACCTTATTCTAAAAAGATGATATTCATTTAATTAAAGGTAATTGACATATTGATATATCTCTCTATATATCTCTTTGAGGTAATAGTGGATTGCAGAAGGCAGCAAAATGCTGCATTAAAATACCTGTTTTGATTATAAGCAGTTTTTATAAAACCAACAAAACATAGAATTCAGGTTGGTCTTTGAAAGAACCTTTGAATTAATAGGCATGACATTCAGAGTTATGCTTAAGGACAGGATGCATTATACAGATCAATCTTGGAACGTGGTGCCAGATTTTAAGACAGTATCTCTAAGACTGGGTATGTTTTGCTTTGTTCTGATAGCCACTGCACAAAATGCTGAAATGTCTGTTGCAACAAATTGGCTCTGTCACAAGCATTGCGGCAAAGCAAATTCTTTAAAACACTTTTACTGGCCTAAATGAAAGAGTCAACAGCCAAAAATGCACAAAAGACTTAATTAGAAAGGAGAAAGGTGTTGCAAAATTAGAGTTAGGAAAGCAGTCTCTTTAATAGGTTTTTAGAATATTTAAAATATTTTTTCTAATAAATCAAGCCTCTAAGAAAGGCATGATAAAAATAGTAATGATTTCATTAATGAAGTAACTAATAATAGTGTAACTAAGTTAAATGTGCTTATGTAATGTCCCTTTGCCAGTTTGGATACATGTTGTGGTTGAACCTCAGCCAGGAACTAAGCCCCAAGCACCTGCTCTCTCATTTTCTAGGCTTGGGATGAGGGAGAGAATCAGAAGGGCAAAAATGAGAAAACCTGTGGGTTGAGATGAAGACAGTTTAAAAGATAAAGGAAAAGTCACAAAAAACAAGGAATTAATTTGACATCTCCCATTGGCAGGCATTCAGCCATCTCTGGGGAAGCAGGGCTCCACCACATGAAACAGTGGCTTGAGAAGACAAATGCCACCATTACAAGTATCCCCCCCCCACCTTCCTCCTTCTTCCCCCAGCTTTCTATGCTGAGAATGATGCCATATGGTCTGGGATATTCTTTTGGTCAGCTGGGGTCAGCTGTCCCAGCTGTGTTTCCTTACAACTCTTTGTGCACCACCAACCTTCTCACTGGTGGGGTGGGGTGAGAGGCAGAAAAGACCTTGACTCTGTGCCAGCACTGCTCAACAATAACAAAAACATCCCTGTGTTATCAACACTTCCCAGCACAAATCCAAAACACAGCCCAATACAAATTACTGTGAAGAGCATGAACTCTATCCCAGCAAAATGCAATACAATCTAACTTCTTTTTTTTTTGCTAAGAACGTGGAAACAATAGAGGAACCTAAGTTGTCCATTTATACAGGGTATCAGACAACAAAGCCTTGTGCTTGGTTCTTGATCCAGATGATCTGAATTCTGGTCATCTCCTTGGTAGATGTGTTCTTATTTTCCTTTACTTTCAGATGGAATAGTGTAATTTTTAAGTTTGTTTACTCTTGCCTTGTAAAAATGGAGATAACTGATGCTGAAAGGTGCAAGATAGTGGAAAAAGGTATGTCAAATCTCTGCACAGTAGCAAGATACAATCATTGATCATCCTGAAGCTTTGTAAGTTTCAATGTGCATTGCACCAACAAATGTTTGATGTGCTGCAATAAAAAACTATTAAAAAATATTGGTATATGACAATATACTCTTTCTGGAACTTTTTGTCGTGTTTGTTTTGCCGAAGTTTAATTTACAATCATATAACTAGAGTGTTATTATTTTGTATTTAGTATTAGTATATCAACAGTAACATATATGCATTTAATTTTCCTAAATTTATTTTTAAGGACTATTATAATAATAGATAAGAATCCATTCCTATAAATGCTTGAGACTAAATAATGAAATTTAATAAATGAAACATTTTTTTCTTTTTTCCTTTGAGTAGTTTGTTATAGCATACCTATTTTTCTCAGACAGCTAGTCAACATTCATATGGTATTTCAGTGGGTTACGCATCACTCTTTTCCTGAATATCTACACTTTATTTAGAAATCATCTGATATTGCAGCAGATTTAGATAATTTATATTATATTCTTTTCTATACTTCCTGTAGATTTATATGTTGCTTTTTATTTTTTCATGCTATTATTCATGGTTTTTGTTTCAAATATGCATGAACATGATAAATGTACTCTGTGTTGTTATTTTCCATTTTCTTCCTGAATTGCTTCATGTGTGAATGGAAAAATATTTAATATCATTTGCACTTTTGCAAGTCTACCGTGACACATCTCTTGTTGTTCCACCTACACTTTTTTCTTTTCATTATGGATTTCTTGGACAGGTTTCTGTATCTAAATATTAAAAGAGCTTTCAAGGATAGTATTTAGAATTAAATTACATGATGAGTGTCATCTTTGCAGAGATGAAACTTTCAGAAGATGACAATTCTGTATTTCAAGATGTCAGTATTTCAATAATGCTTCCCACCTATTATTTTCTGCCAAATCTTTTTGAAAATCTTCAGTCAAACCATGTGTTGATTTATATGTTATGGAGCAATCTTTAGCTGTGCAATGATGGATTTTGTGCAAATCAGTGTTTTCACTATCACTGTGTTGTATAGTTTGAAATAATAAAGGTAATTGTCTACTATTGGTATCCCCATTCTGCATTAGCAGTACTTTCCCAGAATTTTAAATGAGTGATCTGTGGATTTTTCTTCTGTTTGTAAAAGATAGTAAGCACTAATGTCTGTTTGTTCTGCTTTGGGATGTTGTTCTGAAAAGACTGGGTTTGTTGATGACCAGGATGCTAGGAGCAATACAGGATGACAGCTTCTAGTGCGGTTCTGAAAGAATGCCATGAAAAATATATAAAAATTTGGATACAAGTATGGATCAGGTCACTGTTAAACCAAGCAAAAGAGATTGAGAGACTCTCCAGTGCTAAGATAAAAATGGAACAATCAAACTATAACTGTCATGTTCTTAAGGGGTAGGAATAGTTTACTGTCAAAAGGCGTGCAGGGCAGCCCAATGCTCCTTTTCCTAAACTTTTTCCTGCTGGGCAACACTGTATCAGATCTAAACTGCATGTTGACCTCTACATGCTGTCTGAAGCTATTCCAAAAACACAATGACAATATTTATTCTTAGACAGAAGTAAATGCCCCAAAAATGTTTGATCAAAACCCACTAGTTTAATCCATATGTTAATCTTCAAAGTTGAATCTATTATAGTGTTCTTCTCATTAAGCTTTCTACCCAATTCCGCTGTTCTGAGAATCAAAACTTCTCTAATCTGTCCTCCTTCTATGGCATATATTTTTTTATACTGTGTGTGTTTCCCAAAACCTGTTTCTTCTAACATGATGCAAAATCTTTTATCTGATTACCATGAGACACTGAATAATTTGAATAATTAAAGCTGAACTGTGCAGCCCTTGCATTCCTAAAATGAGGGCAATTTCTAATCATGGGTGGTTTCTATGAAATTTAATTATTCTACCCTGTGACTTTGATAGTATAGTTGTGGGCTACTAAATGAGATCAGTTATACTTATTCTCTCTGCTTTTGCTGTCATTCTTTTTGTGGATCTTCTTACAATACAACACGAAATATGAGTTTCATTGTACAATATACAGGATGTACATTATACTTCCTTCATTCACGTGGTTAGTGTTGTTTCCATCAGACCAACATCTCACTTTCTACACTAAAAATATTCAGTAGGGAACAAAATATTCTTTATTAAAGAGTTAGTGAGACAACTTCATCTGGTAGTATTTTGTTGTCACTTCCCAATGGATTCAGTTCTCTAATTTTTATATTTGCTATGTAATCATGTGGATTGCTTTCTTTCTTTCTTTCTTTCTTTTTTTCTCTTTCTTTCTTTCTTTCTTTCTTTCTTTCTTTCTTTCTTTCTTTCTTTCTTTCTTTCTCCTTTTGGTTTTCTCATAGAGATTTAAAATTAACCTGTTTTATTACATTTTGTTTCTGTTATCCCTGCAAAAGATAATTCATATGTGACTACAGATACATAGTCAAAACTCACCAACCTCACGTTTTGATCCTCCGATGGTTGTGACAAGTGCTAGGGCAGAATGTTCCTTATGTTCCTTCAGGCATATCTCCTTAGCAGAGAAACTGAGTCTCGGAAAGGGTAACTCTTGAAGTACTGGTGAATATTTGGATCTCTTGTTAAAGTGAGATGAGATACCAAAATTCTGCTAGAGATTCATGGGATTTTAAATTGGTGCTGTGTTTTCCTACTCTATGATACCAAATTTAGTGTAACAAAAGTGGCTGAGAAAACTTGTCTCTTAGATGTACTAACATGAGAGCTGACATATATGGGGAATGATCACTTAAAAATATTTTTTTGCCTGCTGTTATCTTTAAAAAAAAAAAAAGGAAAAATCACTCCCCATTCTTGAAAACCTCAGTATTATTTCTGATAGCTTGTACCTGAGAAAAGCAGGGAGCAATTCTCATCTTGGTGTTTCATAATCTTCTCTTGCTTGCTTTTCGGTATACTCTCTGAATACTATTTTCCTGTGATGAAATACCTACAGGAATGGATTTTGGTGTTATTAACATGAAATGTCCCTTTCTGAGTGCAAAGCTGGTAATAAGACTTGCTTTGTTTTCATGGAGAATATTTCATATAATTGCCCAGTTTCTTCAGATGGCATTTCAAAAAGAGCAAACTCCTTTGGCATTTTGTGCAAGTGGTACATGCAGAGCGCAGAACTGGTACAGTGCTGGTCACAGAGGGACATGCTATCCATAAATGCTGATTATAAGATAGAAAAAGGTCAGTATTTCAGGAAGGCAAAGCACTCAGAGTGGCTATTAAGAATAACTTTGTTAAGTCTCGCTGGTGGTGAGCTGCTTATGCATATATACTGTACCACTTAGAGTATAAGGGCTCTGCCATGCATTTAGGAGTTTCCTATTTCACTGCCTATTGAATATCAAAAAGGGGAATTTGTTTAATACTCTAATTCTTTCATTGTATTTAAATATTTTCAGGGCAGGAAATCACCAGTAGAGCATGTATGCTTGGATTTCATCCATCAAAATTGGATTACTGTAATGGGCTCTACATGAGGTGGCTTCTTAAAACCACTCAAACTTGATCTAGTGCAGTACACAGCTGCTCTCAGTAAATGGTGATTCTTACAGAAAAAAAAGCTCTACTGTATGTTGAGATATAGGTTTAAACTCATCTTCTACTTATGAAGCACCATGGGCTTGTGCAGCCTTTGTAGACGTCAAAGGAAGTGTTTCTGTAGACTCCAGTGCTGCAGAATCAAACTTAAAATGAAATGAACCAGCACATGCCCAAGGTACTCTGACACTGTGATAGTGTGCGAGCTCTAGTTAGGTATGCTCTAGACCAGATCCTGGGGATTAAATGCGAAGGAACTGGAGGAAGAGTGCTTGAATCCTTGGATTTTGAAGTTGCCTCTTCTCTGAATAATTCACTAGCCTTTTTTTTTTTTTTTACTAAGAGAGGACTGTGTGGATCACTGGAGGTGATGGAGGGCTTAGGCTTGGGAGAATGAGGTGTTTTTTTAACATTGGGCACCTTATTGATAACATTGCTGGGAAGACTCCTGAAACTTTGAAATAAAAGCTAGATGACTGAAAGGGTGTATATAAAAGAAATTTTAAAGTATTAGACTGTCATCTGTACTGCTTATTAATGGACTGAATGAGCTGTGCTGAGCAGACTATGTATAATGAATCATTTATAAACAAAGTGTGACCTTTTCCTACTTGTAAATTACCCACAAGTCGACTTTGATTTTTAGAAATCTGGTTGTTGAGAATTGTTTGATCAACTTATGTCAACAGACTTCAGTATATTTGCCTTGAGTAAGATTTCACTAACAGTAGTTTATGATTGCATAAATTGCATGAAGTTGTTTCTATTCCTTTTTTGGATGCCTGAAAATCTCACAAAGAATGACTTGCAAGTATGGTGTGAACATTTTGCAAATATCTTTCCCCAGAACATGTGGGATACTTGAACTCTCCATGACCACGTTTCCTGACATCATTCCTTGTATTCCTTACACTGACAGCCTAAGAAAAAACAAATTGAAGCAGTTGTGACAGATTTCCTTCACATCCTGTGTTTCTTTTGGTGATATTTCATCCATTTTAACTGATATTTCAGTAGAGGTTCATGGGCAGATTTCTCTGAATTACCATCAGGCTGATGTCCCATGAACACATGGGAGGACACTTGCATGGCAGATGCTGAGAAAAATCATTGTTTATGCCACTTTTGGTCATTAGAGATTCCACTGCTTTTTCTAGAACAATTATGCCAGTCCTGGTGTCCTGATGAAAGTCCAGTTTAGATAATTACATCCTGCCTTCCTAAATTTCCCATCTGGTCTATTTTTCAGTTTCTGCCCTAAAACTCTACTCTATGAATATTGTTCTCTAAATTCCTGGTAGTTTAGTTCAGAGGGTTGGGTGTGTGTTTTTGTTGTTCTTTTGCTTTGTAGGGGCTTCCTTACCTGTTCACACGAATTCATTGATATATCTTTGCAGATGACCAAGCAAAAAGTCTCACAATACTCGCCTGTGTCTAATTTTCACACAGATAAATGGAGGTACACCTGCAGGATCTACATATACAACGCAGAGAATAGAACATCTTTTTAAGTCATTAAAATAGAGTATTTCAACATCACTTTAAATAGCATGTGTGAAATTCTTGACAAAAGGCTGTTCTGATTAAAGATTCAAAGAGTAATAACAATGTAGAGCTGAAATATAATCTCAAGTCTGGTATTGGGATTTATTTGGGTATTATTATTGGTAAGACAGTTCAATAATAGGCTAAATATTGTTTAACTTATCCTTCAATGGCTTGGATGAAAGGGTAGATGCCTGCTCATCAAATTTGCTGACAGCACAAGGCTGGAAGGAGTGGCCAGTACCCCAGAGGGCTGTGCAGCCCTTCAGAAGGATCTTGCCAGGCTGGAGAGATGGGCAGAGAAGAACTGCCTGAAGTTCAACCAATGCAAGTGCAGGGTCCTGCACCTCAAGAAGAACAATCACATGCACGAGCACGGGCTGAGGGCTGACCTGCTGGAAAGCAGCTCTGTGGAGAAGGACCTGGGGATCCTGGTGGACAACAAGCTGTCCATGAGCCAGCAGTGCCCTGGGGGCCAAGAAGGCTGGTTGTATCCCTGGCTGCATTGGGAAGAGCACTGCCAGCAGGTCAAGGGAGGTGATCCTGCTCCTCTGCTCAGCCCTGGTGAGGCCACATCTGGAGTGCTGTGTCGAGTTCTGGACTCCCCAGTATAAGAGCGACATGGAGCTCCTGGAGCAGGTCCAGCACAGGACCACAAAGATGATTAGGGGACTGGAGCATCTCTCTTGTGAGAGACCTGGACCTGTTTAGCCTGAAAAAGGGGCTAAACTATGAAACTCATCAATATCAGTATCTGAAGGGAGGGTGTTGAGAGGATGGAGCCAGGCTCTTCTGGTGGTGCTGAGAAATAGGACAAGAGGCAACAGGCAGAAACTGGAACACAGGAAGCTCCACCTGAAGTGAGGAAAAACTTTACTGTGAGTGTGTGACTGAGCACTGGCACAGGCTGCCCAGAGAGGTCTTTTAAGATAGCAAAACATCCCCACCTCTAAAACCCCAAAGAAACAAA
>VWZT01014689.1:452668-572853 GCA_013397055.1 Pachycephala philippinensis | reverse complement strand
TTTTTTTTATAGCCTGGCATGACATTGCAGTCAGGAGTAGCAGCAACAGGATTATGTAGTGACAATCAGCAGTCATAACTGAAATACAAATAAAATAGGCAGAAATCAACAACTGAGGTTTTTGTAGCACTCCCATTGCTGAGTTTCTTTAACATTAGCAGTGTTCCTGCATTTCTCTTCTTACATTCTGCCTCTCTGACTCTAATACCTCTGTGGCTATCAGCCCTCAGCACCCTAACTGTGATAATCATTTATGACCCAGGAGCATTTTCTATTTCCTTTTCTTTCGCTCATCCTGGACTGCTGCATTTATCACAGATAACATACACTATATAACAGAGTCTTGTTTCCACATATCTTGACTGGAGACTGACGTTTTTGTGCACCTAAAAATGCAGCTGCTTTGGAAGTTCATTTGTATAAAATGAGCTGTTTTGCATAAGCAGAATGCTTCTTTTGTATTTTAGTAGTACAAACAGTAGTAGAAACACCTAAGGGTTTCTGTTGCCCTTTCTCAGTTTGTCATTTATGTTTGCTGCACCACTCATGCCACTAATTTTTATGGAATATTTTTCTTGCCTTCTATGGAGGTGTTTTAGTATATACCCTCTCAGTTCAGTAATACTCTGTAAACATTTCCCCCACTCCAGCTCTCATTAAGGCACAGCTTCCAGAATCTCTCATTCTTCTGTGACATCACTGGAAAGCATTGTGCATTGAGCCTATGAATAATGGAATTTAGGCAGAATGACAGAGTTCACAAATGCAAAGTTCCTTCCTACAGTAAAATGGTATGCACTGTGCCTAACCACGGGATACAATTCTGCCTTTTGGAAAAACCCATCCTGCTTATGGAGCCTCATCAGTGTGGCCCTTTCTCCACAAGAGGGATCCCAAATCTACTTGCTTGACCCTACATATCATTTCAGTGACTTAGACCAGGGTGGGCAGGCATCTGTATGCAGCTGGGAGAATCAAGGGGCAGGTGAGAAGAGGAGGCACAGTGCAGGCTAAGTGAAAGTGATGGGAAGATTTAATAGAAGGGACTCAGACTGGAGTTTATGGGTATAAGCACGTATTTCTGGGAAAGACAACAGAGGACATTCTGAAATGTAGATTCAGATCCCTAATCATTGTGGAGATACTCCAGGGAGTCCTCAACCTGTGTCAGCTGTTCTCAGACTGAATTCTGAAACTGTCAGAGTTTATTTAACACGGTTATACTTGGATTTTTTATAAAAACTGAGAGATTGCTTCATTGCTGCTCTTTACAGTATTAAAGTTAGGGAGCACTCTAATTTTGTTCTGGTTCTGTACAAAATATTTCAAGAAAAATAATTTTTCCTTGCAAAGTACTTTCAGCGCTTCTATGAGGCTGTTTTCTTTGTACAGCAGAATTAGTCTAATCTTCTCATACCTATGCACAAAGGCAGAACATTAATATATTTAGACCATTTGATTGGTTACTTACTATTTACAGTGGCATAAAAAATTAATACTGTCACTGGAGCATGAAAATTCCAAATTAACAGAAATTAATGCTGCCACTGAGCCAGATTTAGCACTGCTGAGGGAAACTGAGGCAATTCTGTAAAACATAGCATAGAATGCTACAACTACTTCTGATTTAACCATGATTTTCATACATGGTAACCCAATATATTAATCAGTTTTTCTATTCTGCTTCCTGCCTCAGTGCATACGATTGTAGCAATACTTTCTGCATTAAAGGAGTTTTAGAACAGAATTATTAGAAAGTTGGAGTGTCAAAACCAATCTGTATTAATGTCACCATCCTACAAAATATCCAGGCAGTACTTAAAGAAATGCTACCTTTGTGCAACTTGCTTTTTCCCTGCCAGCTCAGCAGATGATAATCTAAAAAAAAAAAAAAAAAAAAAAAAAAAAAGAAAAAAAAAAAAAAGAGGAAAATATAAACTACCTTGGTCCTGATTTATAGACACTCTTATCTTTTAAATTCATCCACTTGGGATTTTGTGCTGCTCTTTTTTCTTCTTTTCAGATTACCCTACTGAAAAACAAAATAAACAAAAAAATCTCCAAAAAACTAAATTCCAAGTGAACCAGATTTCCCCAAGCCCAGTGTACAGTGCTGAGATTATCTGTGGGGAAGACCCTAGTACTTGGTGAGCAAAGAAGCTAATGAAAATTAGCATTCTAAAAGGATCTTCTGCAGCTGTCTTCATAAAAAGAAGCTGATTAGTGGTTTGGACTGTTCTAACTCTGTAAATTATCAAACAAAATACGGCAGAAGCATCCATTTACGTATATGAAAATTACAATTTGAACATCACACTTAGAGCACATTAATCAACTTCATTCTTTGTTTTTATGCCTAATGAGGCTTTTCAGAAAGGTAAACAGCTTTCTAAATAAAGTTGCCTTGGTAAAAATGGATTAAATGCATCCCTATTTGGTGTTTATTTTAATTTTTTTTTTTTTTAACTATTTGTCTAGTTATTTATTTATTTATTTATGTAAGTAGATGCGATTTGGTAAGATGTGGATGAACATTTGGAATGGCCAGGCTTCTGCATTATAAACACTGGCACTAACAGAGGCAGAAATAAATACAGCCTGTTCTTGTTCTGTCCCTTTTCTCTTTATTGATTTAATCTCTTTCACAACAATGCCGCCTTGTAATTGTGCACGCATGAGAATTTTGCAGGCTTTCTAATAGTCATATCTCACCATCTTTTGTCTGTACCTTCTCCCTGTTAAAGCTTTAATTGTCAAAAAGGCATCCCCCGTCTTCTTTCATCTGTTGATTTGGGTGGGGGGAAGGAAGGGGCAGGGAAGGAGCTGCTGTTTTTCCCCCATGAGATCTACATTTAATTATTTCTCATTGTCTTGGTAAGTATTTCTCTTTTAAGTATTGCTCTTTGGCGCTCAGGCCATGAAACACAATTACTTTAACTGTTTTTGAGAGTTTGTGTTTATTTTGCTTGGTGTTTGTACTGACTGTTCGGATAGTTAGACATATAAATAACACACTGTTGCAGAAGGTTTCCAGAATTAATACAGTGATTCAGCTACTCAAAAAAATAGTTTAAAAAAGAAAATGGCATGTTAGAAGTGACATCAGTTTTCAGCCTCAGCACAATGGAAATGTGATGCTTCACTTGGTTACACCAATATGCTTTGGATTTACTCCATCAAAGTCAATGTATCAAGGCCGTAGCATCTCTGTGCAGACTTCTGTCTGCATACGGATGCTGCATCAAGCCACACTGAAAAACTCGAGTATACGTTTTTATTTATTGTCAGATGCCAGAACACAGTATATTGTGTCCCTGTGCTCTGCTCCAGGTGAGGGATAACTCAGTTCAGTGTCCTTCAGTGAGCAGCATGGAGATAGCACCACTCTTTCCCTACTACCATCTGGATGGTGCAGAAATGATTACTTACTAGATTACCAGTGATAAAAAACATTTTCTCATCCTTTTCTGCCTTATGGTGATTAGGTGACCCTGTCTGGTGCTTCTGGGAGTAAAAGGTACCAGAGTACCAGCTCTCTGTCTACTTTGTGTGACTCATGGATTAAGCAAAGCAGAAGCTGAGCTAGCAGGTGACCTGCTGGATGTTTGGGAATGATTCTTTGCTCTGAATTCTGGTACAGATTATCTGTGCCTATCACACAGTTCCTTACTGACGGTTTTTATAGAACACGTATTAGTCTACTAGAAAAAAATACTCTTTCCATTTCAAATGAAGGTTAGTTTCCTCCTCAGTCTCCTCAGTCAATAGCATTCCATGAAAATACATAAAAAAGCAGACCTCACAGGTCAAAGGGTAGAAATTGCATGTCATAGGCAAAAGATGGAATCTCAAAAACATGCTACTTTTGTTTTATCAGTGCCCTTTCATATATGGTATTTCAAATAGAATCATCACCATGTATGTCTTGTTAGAGCTTTGGGGAGTCAAAGGACTTTGAAATTTCTTTTTCTTGTTGATGAACAGCTGACATGAGAAGAGGAAAGATCTCCAGAATGGGAGGTACAGAAACAACAAATGAGAAAGGCAAGAAAACTGCAGATGTGAAATGTGAAATTATGCACACCAAAAAACTACATGTATCGGACTTTAAGTTCATCCCACTTGAAGTAAATATTTCTACCAGCTTGCAGAGAAGCTATTTTGTACATATTTTCCTTCATGACCTTAAAACTTCTTTTTTCTTACCACGACAATTTAGGATATCCTGACAGAAGTCAGACCCAGAGCATCTGGGTTCCCTTGGAGGTGATGGAGATATGCCAATTTACACTACCCTTGTTTTTAGTGATAATGGGTAGGACATGGATTAGATAATATCATGTTACTGAGAGCTAGAACAAAGGTCTGGGAATAGAACTGTCTATTGATCACTGGACTAACATATGGAAGCTTGTTAATGTTCCTTTAGGAAGCAAGTGCCCTGAGCTGTTTCACATCTCTGCTGCAGAATATGCTGATCTAATATCATGCACTTAACCCTCTCCCATTTTATTTATTGTACTATATTAGGAAGGTTTTACAACATATTAAAGTACGTCTTAGCAAAGGGTGATCAATATATTTGCTCAACATAAGTGTGCACGAAGCTACCATTGCAGGAATTCATTATGCTTGTTTGTTTTTCACGTGTAAAGTAAATTAAACTGTTGCCTTAAATAATACCGGTGCCTTTCAAATTTCTGACCTCATGATGGCAGGTGAACCCATGGGTCCAGGCTTCTAACAAGGCCAGGGTAAACCCCTGGCACTGCGCCTTGAATGGTGATCTGCCAAGAAATTACTTACAGCATGCAAACCCCTTCGCAGGAGACATAAATACCAGGCAGTAGTCACTGGTAGAAATGCTGCCAGGGTGCTCTGATTCGATACTGATTTGTTTCTTTGGTGGCTGGAATAACTCTTGGTTATCTCCTAGGTTAAAAAAGGGCTCCCTTCTAATGGCAGGACATCGAGAGGAGGCTGCAAAAATACTGCTTGACAAGATGCAGACAGCTTCGTACTGAAACACATGAAAAAATGCATGTGAAAGGAAATAGGGTTGAAACTTAATTCTCTATCACCAATGATAATAACTACTGAAGCCATCTATACTATACCTTCTTTGAGAAAGGATGATACACAATTTTTATACAGGAGGTCTATTAATTGAAGTTCGTAACAATGATATGTGTTACAACACGGTCTTTCTCCCCTTTATTTTCTTTAATCACTTGTCATTCTATCAAAGATATTTCTGCCTAGTGCTTGGTACTTTAGGCAATCCACTTGACAAGGACCTGGTAATTGTTATTGTAGTGAATCCAAATAGAATTCTTCCTGTTCAGAAGATTTCAGAGTAAAGTGCTGTCTTTCAAGCTATCACAATTTAACAAATAGCTCCCCCTGATAGGAGTAGCCATGCTCTTCTTGCTTGCCTTGTGTTGGATGTCTGACCATATCATGAGTAGACTCAGAAATTTAAAATGCATTTAAAATATGTCACCTATTCCAACACCACCCAAAATAAAAGGGGTGGAGAGGGAATGCAAATAGTTTTGTGCTGGTTTGGTTCTTTATTCTGTCTGACTTGAAGAGCTGATAAGCAACCATAAGGTTGCAAAAGAGAGTAGAGTTCTCGGATTAGGAAATGGCCTGGGTTGGGAGACTGGCTGTTCCTTCATTGCCAAGGAGCTGTTATATTAAAGTAACTATAATGTGGAGCCTTAGGTTTTGGTTTTTTTTTTCAGAATAACTGCTTGTATTTGAAAAATATCCCCTGCTGCAGGTCTGCATTCTGTTTTTTGTTCATGGTGAGCACAGAATCTCTGAGCAGGTTTGATAGGCTTCCCAGAATTCCATGGTATCTATAAATTTATTCAGGTAACTTGTGGTTTATATACTTCTGTGTGTCTCTGTATGTGTGTGTATGCATATGTGTATGTAACAACAACACAGAGTGATCTGAGGGTGGTCTGATGTACTGCCTTCCGTCTGCTGTAAAAGTATTTTTATCTTCAAAGTTAAATAACAACAACAATACGCAGATTTTTTTTTTCATTTATTGCACAATGATCAGGGAACAGATTATAACCCTATCTGAAAGTGACATACATCATTCTTTAAGAAATTTGGCACTCTAGAGATTATTTACTTGGTATGCTGCCTTTAAACCTACCATATACCTTACTTTTTAGTATTCAGCTGTATTGGGGATTATTTTGCTGCACTCACTTGTTTTTTTGTACATCATTCATTGACCTCATCTTTGTGCATTTTTCACCTGCCCACTTATTGGCATTCTAACTCACTTGACAAATGGAGTGCCATTTCTACAAATGCAATAACTACAGTTTGTTTGGTAATAGAAAGGTCTGATCACCCCAGCTGTGATCCTCACATATTGCTACCAAGCCTCTTGGGCACAGAAGATATTAAAGCAGGCTTACAGAAAGCATTTTTAATGGATCTAGTGTTTCATATGAAATTCTGCACAGATAATTCCAGAATTAGAAATCTCAGTCTGTAGTGAGTAGCTTACTCCAAGCACTGCATGTTTGATGTTCATTGTTCAAAGCAAACACATAATGTTAATGTTTGAATAAAAGTATATCTTTCAATAATGTTTTAGGAGACTTTCATCTTGTGGGTACTCAGAAACAATCCTTTAACTCTCTCTTATATGCCTATTCCTTCTGGGAATATTATTTCCTAGAATTTAAGTAGGCATCATATTCTTTGTCCACATTCATGTGTCCTGGAGATACGGCATTATAAAAAAAAAAAAAGTTGGTTCAAAACAGGTGTAAACCTTATTTCACCAGGTAGTTAAATTATTTTTATAGCTGTCTTATACCCATAAAGCAGGCCAGTAGAGCCAGAAAATATTACCACATATGGCCCAATATATGCACAAACATGATGGAAGATTAACTTCTCTAAAAGCTTTCATAAGCTTATAGGGAATTTTTTTCCCCTAACTTTTGTGTAGTTCTTGTTGCCCTCCAAATTCTGACTGAATTATTAAGATCTGTTCCTCGCAAATATAAATGAAAGAATTATCTTTCTTAAAGGCTGTTTTGAAAGCTTTACTTCCAAGTTGAAGTCAAGAGATTCTGAACATCTTTTGTATAAAACTATATCACCTTTAGTTGATATGTCCTTCCTATCAAATACTGACAGTTTCACAGAAATCCTTTCGTATTTAACTGCTGAGCTTGGAATACGAAGAAAAAGCAGCACTTTCTAGTGATTAATTTCATTAATTTCTTTTTGTCAACTCCAGCTGAGAGCAGTTTATTATGTCGTTATTTCTGGTAGTCAAAGTTAACAGTGACATACATACTTAAAGTTTGATGGACATGGGCCTTGTTTCTAGGAAATAGAGCCACATGTTAAAAGGTATAGCTTCTTAAAGAGATGAATGTGTGTGTTTGGCATTATGACTTCTTCCTGTACATCAAAATTGGTGTGAACAGCTGTTTTGGCAAGGAAAAAACAGATGAGTTTTGGAAAGCAACGCAAATACTGTTTATTTCAGTATTCAAACAAACAAATGCCGCATTAAAATCTTTCAGTCTTCTTTTCATCTGAAAAACACTAAATGTTGGTTATTTGAAGTAATCATTCATAATGATATCTAGTTAATGTGGTTAATACATTTTTCCAGAAAAAAATCTTCCTTATCTCTTTGTCTTTTTAAAAGTATAAGATTATGCTTAAAGGAAAGGAACATTGTGATCTTGTTTCTCATTTGTTTAGACTTTTTTAGCAGAAGGTTGTAGCCTTTCAGAGGTATCACTCACAAGCAGCACATTCCTACTTTTTTGATTTTTCGTTTTGGGTGGATAGGCTAAAGGAAACAGGCAAGCAATTTTCTAAAATCTAATAACACCTCTGTTAATTAGCCGACAGCGGGGTGGACAATTTTCAATTTCTATATAAATCAGATTTTGATTAGAGCGTATCGCTCTGTAGCCTCTGATGTATTCAAAATTTAAAGATTTGTTCTTCCTGAAGAAGGAATTTTTGAATAATAAACTCATGCCACTCATATTGGTTTTTTTTCAAATTCCTTCCCCACCCCATTCAGAAATTTTTATACCAAGAAAAAATAATGAGAGTTACACAAAATCAGCTTTGCCTTCTATTGCATCTTTTTGGAACCACAAATGAAGGAAGTATTAGAGTAGTATTAGTATTAGGGAAGCATTAGTGTGAAGACTGAATATTTGATCTGAGAAAAAAATATACATACAGAAAAATTAACATTTAGAGAGGAAACTGCAGTTTTAGGAAGATGTATTTGTTTTCAGTCCTTTGCAAAATATCTGGGAATGGGTAAAATGATTAAGTGCAGCCATGAGGTGTTTTTGTTTTGCCTCTGACAAAGGACGCTACATTTAAAACTACCTATGGGAAGACTGGGAAGAAAGTCGCTTTCTGATTTGCTGAACCAGGAAGCATTTTTTGAATTAAAAAGGAATGTGTCATCTTACTAACAGAGATTAACATTAAGCCCACAGCGTAAACAGCTTGGGTGGAAAAAAGGAAGCTGATTAGCAATTCAAGCTTTATCTTTACTGAAAAGCGACTGATGCCAAGAGAGTTCTGGCATTCTTCACCTTTTGTTGACCATCTGTACCTATGAGCTCCCCAACAGAGATGCAGCTCACTTGGGGACAGAAGAGCAGAAGGGCATAGCCTCCTGTACAAGAGCCACAAACCAAAAGCCACGCTAAACACCATCAATTAAAATTCATTAGTCCTGTAGGAGCTGCCCATTAGAGTGTTGAGTGTGCACAGATGCCGCTATTACAAGCATGACACCAATAATTAAGCACCAAAAGTAGGAGGACTTCACAGCCTATTTAGCAAAGATATGATCTCTCTGTTCTTGCATAAACTTTGCCATAACTTTAATTGCAGTAGATTTCACCTACATTGGTCAAAAGAAGTATTGCCTTTCCTCTTATAACTGCTAGGACTGTTGCTTTCTAATTAGGTTTAAGACACATAACAAAATAGATGAGATTACTTAATGGAAAAAATGCTGTGCTATTAGAAATGCATTAGTTATGATAGATGTCTATACTTAGTCAAGAAAAATTAAAGCCCAATTTATTCTTATATATTTTCCTGTTGACTGTCACTGTTGACTGATGACTTATCTTCAGAATGCATCTGTAATGCTTTAAAATACATAAGAAAAAGATAGCTATCTGTATGCATTTTGTTGGCAATAGCTTTTTATTTACATTTAAAGCTTGGTTTTCCAAGAACTTCAGAGGGTAGGAAGTGATTAATTTTATTTTATTTTTTCTTGTTTTCTTCACCGAAAGAATGGGAGTAGCATAGACTTTGTCTAACAAAGAAAAACTGACTATCTTATTCTATCATCTGCTTACAAATGACTATGTGGGGCTTTTTGGTTTTGGTTTGGTTTGTGGGTTTTTTTTTGTTTGTTTGGGGTTTTTTTGTTTTTTTGTTTTTTTTTTGTTTGTTTGTTTGTTTGTTTGTTTGTTTGTTTGTTTGTTTGTTTGTTTGTTTGTTTGTTTGTTTGTTTGTTTTTTGGTTTTTTTTTTTTTGTTTTTTTGGTTTTTTTTGGTTGGTTTATTTTAACTTCTTCCTTAAATTGTATCTATGCCGTAAGTCCGAGCTGCTATAGGAAGGGTAACAAGTGTATCAGACAAACTTGGAGAAATTCATAGTTTAATTTGTTCTCTCTTCCCCTCACCCATGGTTTGGAGCAATGGGTAATATTTTGTTCCTTAGAATTCAGTTTCAGTGTCTTATTTCATTTATTGAAGTTTTCTGAATTCGTCTCTGGAGGAAGCCCACCTTAATTCCAGTGTGTATGAGAAAGTGGTGAACAATGGGGTAGATGCAGATCCCAGCTGCATGCATTCTTTTTTTGTTCCACAGGAAACAAGGTGGAAAAAATCCGTAAGCTGGACATGCAAGTTTCACTCTCTGCCTACACCTTCTGTCTCCTAGGAGCTGGACAATAAAAGATAAATAAGTCATTTTGCAGTGTTGTCATTGCAGTAGGGAGAAAGGAAAAATAATCTCTCTTAAATCAGGAAACGTGACAATAACCAGCTCTTTTCCCCTAAACTGTCTAATACTGCAAGTTTAGCTTTGGAAGTTTGTACTGAGCATTTATGGAGAAAGAGAATTAGTGTGCCATACACAAAACCTTTAGTGTACAGTCATTAGAATATCCCCCCCTTTGCAAATATTATCCTAGTCAACATGGGAAATATGATCACAGTAAGAAAAAAAGGACAATAAGTGGAAAAGGGAAAAGGTAGTTCCAGGCATCACAATAACATGACAAATAGCAGCTATTTGTAGCATATAAATGAATTGTAGAGCATAGAGGGAGTCCAATAATATTTCAGGATTATTCAAACGCATTAACTTCATCAAATCAAGAAATAAGTGATTGATTTTTTTTTTCAAATACTTTTTAACTTTATATTTAGAAAAGTTACTGACATTTTTTTCTGTGATGGCCAGATGCTCTGACTCAAGTAATGACAACAGCAGCCAGTTGACGTTTTGTCTCTGCTGGTGCTCCTGCTGTTATCTCAATGGTGGCAGCAGGAAGAGCAAAAGTTTGAGGGGAAGGAGTACAATACAAAGACAGCAAGTCTCTAAGCATTACTTGCAATCACTGCTTTTGTGACACAATGGCATAATCACTTCCTGGCAACATATATACATATATGTGTACCTTTGGTTATTTTTGATATATATTTTGATCCCTGTCTGATAATGAGGTCTTCTCTGCTGGTAACTTTTCTCTTGCAAGTTAGTCACAGTGAAAAAAGAAATCTATCTGAGCCCCCCATAAAAGTTAAAAACCAGTTTTGTTCAAAATTGCACTTTGATTGAAGTGCAAAAGTTCAAAGCCAAAAGCAGCTAAATATACAGTAGAGAAAATAGTTCACATTCTTTAGTAATGAAAAATATACCAATTTATCACACATTATATTCTTCCAGCTTGACTTCCATTTTTACAAAACTAAAAGGAAAATTATAGATATATTTCACAGAGGCATAAAGAACTATTTCAAGTTCATTGTAAGCTGTGGCCATGCATGAAAAATGAAAAGAAGGTGACATACTGGTTTAAGTAAGTCAAGCCAAGTAGGACTGTAAATAATAGAAAAGATAAAATATTCCTTCAACTACTGGCTGACCAGAGGTAGCTTTGTGGCCAGCATAAATATTTTCGGTACAAAGCAAATGAAAGGATCTTATAATAGTGAGAAGTACATTGAATAAAAATTGCCTATCAAATCATAAGTCTAATAATTTACCTGAGTTAGATCATAAATAGTTGCATGTATAAAAAACATTTTCCACATTCTTCATGAAAATAATAACTTGCAAATTAGATATAAATAGCAGGATTACCATCTTGTCTGACACTGAAAATATGTCAAAACTGTATTCCAGCTCTATTAGGGTAAATATACATTAAAAGCTAATTTTGAAAAGGGCAATCTTGAACTATATTTACAGCTGCAATTCCTTTTTTGATCCAACAAACAGGATCAAAGTAACTCTTATGTTGTTTACAGGGTAAATATGACTCAACAATTTACACTCAATTCACTATTTTTGACAATTAATATAGTGATATAATTTATCTGTTATTGAAGCTGGTATGTACAACCGGAATATAGATTGTAAAGCAATGGTTAGTTCTGCACTCATGGCCTCTCAATTAGCCAGATAAAGGAACTAATATGGGTATAGTGGAACTTCCTTCAAGTCTGTCCAGCCAGCTTCTCCCCTCACTGAAACTCTGAAACTCAGCTGCAAAGGAAGCTGCAATGTATCTTAGCTCTGTCACACTCAAGTGCAAAGGTAGGACACACCCAAGATGGTTAAGGCAGACACAAGATCTGAAAAGGCTTTCTGCACCGCAAAAAAAAACCCCCATGGAGTTATGATATGGAATCCCTCTTCTCTAGCTGTTTTTTTTTGTTTCTTTGTTTGTTTTGTTTTTTGTTGGTTTTGTTTGTTTGTTTGTTGGGGTTTTTGGTTGTTTTGTTTTGTTTTTTAATATTTTTACTCCGGAAAAAGTAAAAAATATGTCTGTATTCAGTAGTACAGCAGGACAGTAAACTTCAGCTTTTTAGTGGGGACCACAGTTCCGTGTAAATATTGATACTACATAGAAATACAGGAAAAACGTAAACTATTAACACTGCAATGCATGAGTTCTCTTCCAATGGAGTAATTAAGATTCCCATTCATTTCAATGTTTTGAGCTGTTTCATTCAGGTGGAATCTAAGCCAGTATTTACCTTCATGTGAACATTGTACGGAAAAGGTCTGATCAGGGTTTCTGCAGGAACTCATCAGTTAGTTACCCAATATAGCAAGGACCCCTCCAGACTCATTATCAGAGGCTGCAGTCTGCCTGCAGATAACACATCCTCCAAACACTGTCTCTCTGGGTAGTGATTCATTTCTGGTATCATTCATACAAGAATGTAGAAATGGTCTTGACTTACAACACAGGACACAAGAGATAACGCTTAATCAGATTATCACTTCATACAGACAAAGATTGTTATTTACCAAAAAAATGAAAAGGATTTGAAAGCTTAAGGGTTTCTTAGTTTCCTGCAGAAAGTAAAACCACTGGAATCTTCTGTGAGTTTGGGATGTTGTTATTCCTGCAGTGCAATACTGCACTAGAGACCTGCCTCCTTTTGTAGCCTGGTGGGTCAGGGATGGTTTTTTGAGGCATCTGCACACTGAAAAGAGATAACAGCATTGGGAGTACCTGCATCAGCACCAGAGAAGAAGTAAATAATTTTCTTTACCATCACAGCTGAAAAGCTGTGTTTATTTGGGATACTGCTATTCTCTGCAGCCAACAGGCTAAGCAGTCTCTGAATAAACACAGTAGATTACCAAGTGTTCTCATTTTTCTTTACTGGAAGACATGACCTAAATGAATAGTGACCTAAAAAACCCACAAGGTCTTAAACCAATGCAACCTATAAAAACTGCTTTCTTTTCTTTACCAGTCTTTGGACAACTTTTATGTAGTGAAGATCCAGAAGGTCTGAGAAATATTTATGCTGGAATATGTTGTGTATTCCTATGAATCCTGGTCTTGACAGAGCAGTAATTAAAAATATTAAATAATGCTAATGGAGAAAAAATAACCAGTATATGTTTTAGAAGTGTACCCATTTGTGTTCCCACAGAGAGGCCCAAATCTCAGAAAGCTGGCATTCAGGAGATGTGACTTGCCTGTAGTTTTCCATTTGCTGGCAAAATCAGTTCAAGTAGAGTTGACCTAGCAACAGCATACTATCATCTTTGCTAACATTTTGAATTCTGAACGATGACACAGCAGCATCATTCTTAATAGCAAAAANAAAAAAAAAAGCCCTTCTTCAAGCAGAAGAAAGTGTTTTGAATTTAGCACTGTTATCACCTCATGTTTCTGCTACTTTGACACCTATCGACCTGACATATTGTTGTTGAGACTTTATGACATTGTGGGAGTAGTTCGTGTAACATTACTATGGTTCAACTATTTTTTTCCATATCTATATGAACCGTGGATTTTCCATGTAATCTATTTGAGTTTCACCATCCTCAGGGATCAGGAATATCTTTTAACCTTTAAGAATATTTACTATCACTGGTAGCAGCACCTACTCCTGTATATTCTGTAGGAATGAATATCCAAAGGATATATACCAACCCCTAACCAAAGTTAAATTACTGTGTCTTTGATATACTACGCATATACAGATACTCCAGATGACAGGGATAAAAGGGCACTGATGGGGAAGATGAGGAGTTTACTTGTACTTCTTTCTTAAGTACTACTACAAACACTGACAATCTTCTGAACCTTCTTAAAAATAAACCCATACTTAAAAGAAGTGTATATTTGCAGAGTCAAATATTTTATTAGTCTTTTAGTATTTGAAACCACATTTATTAGAATAGTCTTTTTTATAAAATGTTACATACTTTGCTATAAAACAGGGGAAGTATGAACTCAAGCTACGCTCCTCCTTACTGTCCCAGAGTAGGAAGCTCTCCACCAAGTACACCGAATGTTTTTTGTTAGTTAAATAAAGCATCTTCTGCTGAGATAAACATTTGATTTTCATGTATACCAAAACTTTAAAAATCCTATCTTTATCCATACTTTTCTCGCCTTTGAAAAAGCAGCATCCTATATACAGATAGAAAATCTGTGCAGATTTCAATGAGCCTTTTGAGAACCCCATACACAAAGGCTCAATTCCAAAACCTTAAAGCAAAGATACACTGAAAGAAGTTATGGAAAAGTACCTCTCAAAGGCTTGTCTTTTCTGCTTTGAAAATCCGTATGATGTGGATTTTCTATGGATCTTTAAATCCTAACTTATGCTGATATTTTTTACTTGCCTGTTTGTTTTTAATGCATTTTCTTTTTATTTGTCTGTCCTATGATGAAAGAAGTATTTTTGCTTAATTGGTGGTATAGGTGCTTTATGATTCAATTCTACACATGCTATATACTTGAATTCCGGGCCTGCAGTATTGTGTCAAACACGGGTATAATGTGAAAGGGTAAAAATGAGGAGAAAAGCACATAAAGAATACGAATTAAGCATGAAACTCTCCAAAAACATTTAGAAGAATATCTTCTTTTTTAAGACAATTTTAGAGTTATGATGAGTTTCTACATAATAATTTTCCTTTGGGCTGGATTTTTTTTTCATTATTTAATTGTTTTGTCATTGTTAAAAGAATTTTGTTTACTGTGTTCTTTAATACATTCAAGATGCCCTTGTCTAATGCAAAATGTTATGTTCCTTAATAGGTTCTTGTTATGGTTGCTGTTAGGGGAAAAAAAAAAACCTTGATAGAATTAGACAACAAACTGGGTAGATAATGTACCATGTAGGTGACTTAGCACATACAACAAGTGATTTAAATTTTGAACTTACAGTCTGCTGTAGAAGAGAAGCAATGTACAAAAGTAATTTCTTTCTGTAAGCATTTATTTGTCCATTGCTCCCTCAAATAGAAGGAAAAATAATAAGTAAATGTGTCGCATTACTCCTTTTCTGGGATGGAGCGTCACATTAATAATTGGTTAGTTCATTTCCGAGGGATGCTGCAGCATATTTTCTAGATTTCTTTTTTCCACTTGTATTATTGGTTCAGCAATTCTTTGCAAAGTTCAGTGGGGTTCATTAGCTTATCTGAAGAAAATGGATCTGGTACTTTCAAGACAGATTCTTTCTGTGACTTTTCTAATTAAGTCTCTTTCATCAAACAAAAAGCTTCCCTTTTTACTTGACAAACATTTGTTCTAACTTGGCATTCACTCTGTTTTTTAGTACTTTCTCTCCCTCTCTCTCTACCAACAGCAGCAGCAGCTGTTAGTCACAGGATCACAGTGTCTGACATTTACTCTAAATGTGCTTGGTTATTAAAATATTTCACTCTTAGACAAGCTTATCAGCTGAAAAAATACAATAAAGCAGTTCCAGTATGTTGTGTGCGTACATTTCTAATAAAGTACATTTTTAGTATTTCAGTGCACCACTACTAATGCATGTATTTGTAGATATAAAATGTACCTTCCCTTGGAGGTGGTTTTGAACCCTAGGTAATCAAGCATTAGACACATGGGACATCCTGATCCATAACAAAGTAGTACATTGTATACATAAGAGGCCAAAATTTTATTGGGACAGCGCATTTGCCTACTTTTTTATCAGCATCTTCAAAGTAATTGTCATTTTTGAGAGCTCTGCTTCAGAGTGGATTATTCTATGGGGAGGAGGAAGAAAGCTCAAGAAAAGTTTAGTCAAAGCCCTTTTTCACAATGCTCAGAAAGACTTTGTGAAAGCTTTCTCTGGACAGGCAGATCACTGATTAATTCTTCAGGTGTGTACTTTGCTCCTATGTGAAAAAATGTGATATGAGGTCAAGTGCTCACTGAGGAAGCAAGAGCTTGGGCTTTCAGGTTTCACACTGGACAGACTGTAACGAGCATTGCTGTACACAGTTTATGCTGCTATTCTGTGACTCTCTCTAGTGTCATTATCTTGCCAGCCATGTAGTCTGTAAGTAATAGGTTGCAATAGCAGCTAAAATTGACAAGTGCTTAGCCCAGAGCATGGATTGAATGTAATTCATAGGGTTCCTGAGTTAATTTCCAATACCTGTTTCATCAAGGCAGACTGATAGATGGCTGCCAGCATCTTCTGGCTTTATCTGCAAATCCCTCTGTCTTTCACTGCCATCATTCTGGAGTTGCTGTTTTGTTTTTTTAATTGCCTTCTCTTTACTTCTCTTTTCCTAGCTCTCCTTTTTATTTCCAGTCTATTTTCTCCTTGTTTTTCTTCTGTCTTTATTTTCTTTCTAGCATTCTTCCCCTTACATTTGTTCCTCCCTATTTCCATAACTATAAATGCAGCTTACTCTATAGGCACATCATTCATTTAGATTAGAGGCCCTTGCAGCTAAACTCAAGACCTTCAGATGTTATTGCAGTGCATTTTTCCATGTGGCCCTGTTTAAAGTGATGCTTCTTTAGGGACTGCAGGGTGAAATATGAAGTTATCTGGGAGAGTAAATCTGAGATGTTGGACAAATGGTGAAGCATCAGTGCATCCACAGAAATGCATTTTATTTTTATATAGGGGATGTTCTCAATCAGTTTCAGCCTGAGAAAATAGTTTCTGGTGTTGCATCACTGACATTTCATGTGTTTTGTTTCGTTTGGGGGTTTTTGCTGTGGTTCACTTTTTGTTTCCTGTTTGGTTTTGGTTTTTTAGATTAATAGGTAAGTCAAGACAACGATAATAAATTTTTAATATATTTGTGAATAATTTGATGCGTGAATTTATGAATAATTGGCATGCGCCAACAGGAGTACAGTTTGGGATCTCAACAGTGATAGAAAACTGAAAAGCAGTAAAAGTATAGAAAAGAAATAAATATTGCCCAATAAGGTGACAAAAAATTTAGTGAAAAATATACCCATTTACTGTGTTATGCAAATTAATTTCTCACATCATCTGTACTTCAGAAATATGAACTTATGAAAAAATTGTTATTTAAACTGTATAGAGTAACACTCATTCACATAGATCTCATGGGTGTACTGCAAATTTCAACATTGTTTTTGAAGTATATCCTTCTATAAAGGAGAAACTATTTTTCGAACATTAAAGATTCTTATAAACAATGACTACACAGAGTACACAAGGATACCAGCTGAAGTTTCATTCTGTCTAGCTGCAATCACTTCTGCTCTGTGAGCAGCTGAGGGTTTGTGTTGTTTAATAAAAGAAATATCTAACTTCCATGGCTAAATGGTTCTTCATTTTAATTCTTTTCTGTGTTAACTATTAATCAAATTATAGACAGTTCCCTCTTTCCTGCTTACTTTGTGCAGCTTTCAAGTCACATGAATGAATCTTCTAAACTGCTTTGGAAAAAAGTTGACAGTCAAGAGTACAGAGTCTTGGGTTTCCATTATACTTTGGGCTTGTGGATATGCGTCTGTGCTGCCAGCAGAGCATAGCCATTTGTTGCTTTCTGTTTTCTTTGTTGGGTTTTTGTCTGTTGGTTGGTTTTGGAGTTTCTTGCTGTTGTGGTGGTGTTTGTCTGTTGTGTTCCTTTCAATGAAAGGGATGAAGGTAAGCCATCAAGCTTTCCGACTGTTTTCCTGACCACAGTATTTAATATCTTTGGTGTACATTTGCAGGTATGAGTGATCTATCAGATTTCTCTGCTCTCCAGGAGAAATCAATATTTACTGGGCTCTTTGGAGAGTCATGCCGATAAAGAAAGAGTTTTAATGGTAAAAACCAAACAAAACAAAAACAAGCCAGCAGAGATAATAATGTGAAGGGCACAAACAGTCTGAGTGCCAGCTTCTAGGGATGGCCACTGCTGCTGGGCTGGCAGCTGCTAGTGGGGTAAATATGTCATTAAAAATATTTTTATTTAATATGCCAGTCATATAAATATTAGGGGCGTCTTAAAATAGAAATAGAATTTAGGGCACTTTTTAAAAATTTTGTAGTTTCTGTAAATATGTCTGATTTTTAAGCTAGATCTTTTTTTGTGGAACTTACACAGTTTTGTTCAGTATTTTAAAAAATAGCAGCATGTCTTATGATTAGTTTGCCACTAAATCTTACCCTGTATTTTTTCTCCAAGAAAAAAAAAAATTCCCTCGTCTGGGAATATGGCGTGTTTCAGGACATGATACTTAATAGAAATAGAGTAAACTTAGCTTGCTAACATATTTAGAAGATTTTATTCTGAGCTTAAAGAATTTGGATTGCATTTTATGATAGCCAAACCAATGCCAAAGATTTTTTTTCTTTCCATCAAGTGAAAAGTGATGAGAAAAACACAGCTTGAAAGCTTTTCCATTGCTTATATGGGTTGAGTCTTATTTATTTTGTACCTAATTCCAGCTTGTGTGTTCAAAATAATAAAGTAAACAGATAATACTACTTTTTCAAATGATTATAAATAACAAAAAAAAGGGAAACACACTGGAATATGTGCATATATGGGGTGCACCTGGAGGATGTCAGCTAAGAGAAAGTTTCTTGAATAATTTCTTGTCCTTTCTATCTCTCATCATTTTTGAAAACAGAAGTGTTTGGTTTTAAGTCCGAACAGCCACATACAATTATTTCATGCAAAACATTGAATCAGTGAACCCAAAATAATTTCAGCTGCAGATGTTTAATGAATTTGCCCTTGGCTGTTCTGTTACTTGCCCCAAATATACAATTTTCATTCAAAGTCCTTGTATGACATATGGTAAAATTCAAATACACACAGTCTAGTCTAGAATTATTTTTGTTTTAATTTAGTTCTAGGGATGTTTGCAGATCAGCACAGGGCAACAGGAGCTATCCTAAGCACTACAGAGATATAATATAATTCGGGGCACTAAAAAATCAGTGTGTATCAGTTCTGACTTGCAACCTGACAAACCAGCCTGTGAGCAGCAGGTGGTGGGTAGCTATTTCATGCCCTGGGAGGCAGGAAAAACAATGGAACTTAGTATTTGAAGGATGGCTGTTCATATAGTTTCATTTCACTGGATGTAACCTGACAGCAAATGGTGGAAAAAGTAGAATGTCAGGAAACAACAGTTTAATAAAATGTTTTATATCGCCTATTTACAAGGTCACCTTAAGTTTCAATACTGTCTACTGAGATTTCCTGCTTTGTCAAGATATCATTAAAACTTCCTGTAACTTCTGAAGTATTTGAGCAATATTCTCTTTCCAAGTAGTGTTTATATCGGAGATTATTGTTGCTAATAAAGCCATCTGGATAAACTTCAGGTATCATTTTATTAGCTTATGCGATATTTAATTGGTAATCAATCTTTGTAGAGATAAGAGGGTTGATCAAACTTAGAAGGGTAACATATTCAGTTGGGAAGAGATAAAACTAATTTCATTTCTAAACTAAGGAGAGTATTTCTTCTATTAGCATCAGTTCTGCTTTTGTTAGTTTCCTGGGTTTCCTCAAATTACTTGTGGAAAGGCCACTTGAAGTTCTTCACAGATTGATGACTACGTCAATCAGATTGCTGCACCCTGTGCATTGTCAATTATCTTACATGTTGATATGAAGCGGTGTTTGGGTGAAGCAATTATTGCCAGCAGAAAAAATGGATCCTTTTAAAGCGAACCCCTATTAGAGATTTGTGATCATTTGCGTCTATAAATTGACATTAGTTTTCTGAAAAATGTGAATAAAATTTTAAATTGCTTTGAAGCCTTTTGCTGAGTGAATGTTTCATTACCCATACTAGAATATGTTTATGATTGATGTGAATTTGAGACAGCATGACTGATGTAGGAGAGGAGTTAAAAGATCCCTGTGTTACAGCTCTTACTGCTGAGATAGGAGGAAGGTAGAGACCAAGACACTAATAAAGGTTAAATTTTACCAAGAAAATTCTGCTAATAAGGCTAATTGGCCATGCTTGGAGTTGGCTTGGGCTGGAGACTTGCTTTTTAGGAGGATCTGACAGGTTATAGCTGAAAAGGAAGCCACTGTGTACTGTCAGAATGTAGTAAGGGATAGAAGAAGCAGCAAGATGGAAATAGATCTAAATCTGACAAGGACTGATGAGATTACAATTAAGGTTTAGATTCCAGCCTCTGGACACCAATGTGTGAGTATTATTTCCATGTGTGGGAGGGATATAGGGGATTGGCTTTGCCCCTGTCATCTATGTGTTAGGTGGCAGAGATCATGTGTAGGATTAGTGTGTTGTATGGATGTGGAGCCAGCCTAGGCAGCTACCATTTTGGATTTACTGTTCAGTGAGTCAGAAGTAGCAGAATTTCATTTGCAGACTTGGTTAGCAGGATGTACTCACCAGCACTAGTTTCTCAATGGTGTTGCTTTGTCTAGCAAAGAGTTCATGGGCTGGGGTTGTTGGATTCGGTTTTGAGCAACCTGGTCTACTGGAAGGTGTCCCTGTCCATGACAAGAGGACAGAAATTGGGTGATCTTTCAAGCGTCTTTCAACTCAAACCATTTTATGATTCCATTGTTCTATGAAATAGAAAACAACTAAGCTTATGAACCAGTTTATGAATCAGATCACTGATTTCCCTCACTAATGTTGGCTTTCACACTCTTTTGCATCTCTTACCCTCCCTGCTGCCTTCCTGTAAGTTTTAGATCTGAAGCATCCATGGTCTGAAAGGGTTGGAATGAGGGACATGGTTGTTTTTGGAAAGAGTTGTATTTACTGTAGCTCTGTCAGGGGTCATTTGATTAAGTCTTGGACTGGTGGGGGTCACATGGGTCATGCATAGGTTTGGAGTGGGATCCATGTAAGCATGACTTCTAACCAGTAGCTCACATCAGCAAAGGCTCTGAGTGCTATCCACAGTCTTCCAGTTAGTTTTTCCTCCTATCCTATTTGCCTGCACAGAACCTCGCACAATTTTATGTTGTGGAGGTACCAGCCCTTTCTCTTATCTTTCAGTGTAACATCAAAGGGAGTGTAGCTTCAAAAGAGGAAGGTAAGATTTAAGGTCATTTTCTGCTCCACTGTCTGAAGATAGTGTTAAAGAGGGTGTCAGAGAGGGGAATTCCTCTAACTGAAATACCTGCTTTGAAAAGTTTCTGTTGATGAATAGCTCAATGTTTATGGGCAGGAATTCCCATTCTAACAGGAATACCAGTATTTAAAAAATCAAAAGTCTTTGTACATGCCAGTAGACTGACAAAAAGAGATCAGGGTGGAGATATATTAAAATTGAAAAAATATCAATAATGTAGAGTAACATAGGAAAGGTAAATATGTAATTGCACATAATATCTGATTGCCACAGAGGTATTTCAATAGACAACACCACAGACTGGTCCAGACAAAGCATTTCCTCTGATAGATTAGTAGAGTTTTTCTGAACTGATCAATTGATCCTCTGCAAAACAACAGATTTTCTTTTAAAATCTACAAAACCAACTGCAATTTTATGACTTAATGAAATAAAGCAATACTCCTTTTCCTGTATTTTTCCTGTTTCAAAAACATTAAGCAATTATAAAGGAGGACAGTGCCATTTTTCTGTGTAATTGAACATTTACTGTTGACAGTGGAAAGAGGACACTATTACATGTAAGTTAATATGGACACACAGTCTTTATTACTTCTCATCAAGTTCACTAACACCTTTTTTTTTTTTTTTTTGGGTTGCTTACAGAGGATGTTTTCTTTCTTTTTTCATCTTCTTTGTCCCTGTTGTAACTCAGTTCTTCCTACTGCTCCAAGTTAAAATTTTGAGTTGTTTGGGTTTTTTGTTGTTTTGGTTTGGCTTGGGGTTGGGGTTGGGGTTGGGTTTGGGGTTGGGCTTTTTTTGGTGACCTTTCTATTCCCTTTGGTTTTTATTAGAACTTTGAATACTCCTCCAGAATCAGAGAGATTGTTTTAAGTTCTGGGTCAATAATGTGTTTAAAAACTCTAAAAATCAGATCAAGTGTTTATGCTCATTCAGTTCAAAGCAGCTATGTATAAACACTAGTAAAGTTTATTTTTCCTAAAAATTTAATAGTTGTCTGAAGCTATGATACCCTCTGAAATAGACAGAGAGATTGTCAAAAGGTGATTCATCCAAACAGCCTTAGACAACTAACTTAGGGTAGAATGAATTGCCTGCTGGAGGTGTCTATCTCTGTCCATTTACTTCAGAGAAAGCATAGATGACTAATTTAATCTCCCAAAGTCACTTCTCTACAAGCTTGACTGAAGTTCAATAAAATGAACCTTTCCCTCAGTTCTATTACAAGAATTGCACAGCAAACTAATTAAATATGTAACAGCTTTGCAATACACACTTTTAGCTATGGATTAGGGCTAAACAAACTCCTACATCTAAATAGCTTAGGTGTTTGAAAAGCTCCAGGGAAGATTTAAAGCATTGTAATACAGTTTGGTGTCTTTGAGCAGATAGTAAAAAGTCTTTCTCTACTGGAGGTTCTCTCTCATGATTCTCATATTTCTTTACGTTCACTGTGCAGTCATCTCAGCTTCTACCAGCAAAACTAATTCAGAAACCAGGTCTTTATGTGACCAGTCGTTTTTGAGACATTCAAATTATTTCCTTTGATTAGAAGTTTTTATACTGGATCTCAGCAGGATACTTGTTCAGAAATCCAGCAGTTTTTTTTTTTTTTAAATTAATGTGCTTTTTTCAAACATCTACCTTTGTCAAGATAAAAATATCCCAGTTTCTGTCCTGGATGTCACATCTCCTTATGAGGCTTTTAAGTAGAGGCTGTCTTCCAGTTCTACTGCTTTCAGAAGTTTAACGAAACTCTCTTGCAGTAGTAGTAACAGAAACCCTTAAAAGTAAGCTTCCTTCACACATGTGTGCTCCCTGCTTTGCAGAATATTCTGAAAATATGAATGTCTATCTCCCATTTTAAATTGTTAACTGACACCTAATTTCCCTGTGTACTTTCATCTAGTAAGTGCCTACGTACATGTGGGACAGAATACCCTGTCCTGGCAGTCTTTGTAGCAGGCAGATGTTAAACTTGGCAGATTAAAGCCAGTGCTCAAAACCCCTTCCTTTTTTGTATTTTGCCCCCACCTCTTCCAGCAGGCTGAATAGTCACATGCATCTATTCAATCATGTACTCAACAGGTCTGCTTTTTTAGTGCTGTTACTGCAGAGAAAGGCCCTAGAGGGAAATAATTTGCTGTATGGTATGATTTTGCTTGATTAGGAAAGCTTCACTCTTGAGCACTATGAGGGCCATGGGCATATGGTGAAGACTTGAACTACGTGCAGTCCTTTGGATGGGGAGGATTCAAACATCAATAACTAGAATAAGCGGTAAGAAAACCATTTGCTCAGCATGCAGTGTTTTCAAAAGTAGGTCCCATGCTCACGTTCTTGCTCTTTCATTGCAGGAATACTCTTTGTCTTGCCTTCCTTGAACGTTAAAATTACAGGTTTCTTCCCTCACTAATTTACTTTTTCTTATCATGCATCAATTACAATGCTGTCAGAAAGCATAAGAGCACATATTGTTCTGTCTCAAAGCCAAGCACAGTGCAAAAAACAGCCCTGCCTTAAAGTCCTTACAGCCATGGGATGAGATTCATTAAGAGTCTTTGTGGAGATGTTGGTATGTAATAGTCTGAGAATTTAAAGTAATTTTTTCCTCAACAAAACAGGAATCACTATTAAAAACAATTTAAGAGCAAATGGATCTCCTTAAATTAAGCGACTTGCACAGATGGACAGTTCATCACATTTCCTTTGTTTAATTTTAGATGTATAAAACTTTGACATTTCAGCTGGTTATACTATAGTCTGAGATAAAACTTATGGCATAATTCTCCTGATCTTTTTTGATATCTAAATTAAAGCAATACGAAGAATGTTGAAATTCAAGAGCCTCTAGACTGATTGATTCAGGTATACTCATCAGAAGTCAAAATTTCAAATTGTTGTACAAGGTGTTACACAGTCTAGTTTACCAGATTTTCCTAAATCTGTTGAATTTACAAATTTTTTAATAGTAAAAAACATTAATTAAAACCAGTTCCTTTCATTTTAACATTTTCATTTAACAGCTTGAAGTGAACTCTCTCTTCATTTACATGCTCTTTCTTGTAGCTCAGCAGTTTTAATTTACAGAAAACACAGGGACAGCAGAATCACTCATGTCTAAGAAACCTCATGTAAAGAATCTTATCAGTAGATAACAGAAGTGATCTGCCTAACTGAAGAAGTTACTACCTTTGGCTGTATGGCATCTCCTAAGATGCAGTAACTATGTGGACCTGACACATTGTGAAGTAAAACAAGCAGAATGGAAGTGACTGGATCAAGCACCTTTCGTTTGTTCATGCCTATTATCTGGGGTGCTTTGGGGCCCATTATTCTGGGAATCCACAGTAATTCTGCTGGACCTTTCCCCGTTTTTCAGTGTGTCCTGTTCAGAAATCTGGCTCAGTTGATTTTTTTTTTTAATAATGTATAACCACAGTGTAAAATTAAAATGGATACGAAATGCAAATATCTGAAAAGTCAGAAACTGATGAGATATAAAAATTTAATTTCATAAAAAATACAGAATTCATGTGATATAATCTAGTTTTCTATTATTTTTTAATATTCAGCCAATTACTTTAGTAGGGTTCTAAGTGGTTCCAAATTCTAACATTCAACATGCAGGTTTCTGTCTTCATAGAGGTATAGCTTCATTAAGGTTGGAAAAGACCTCCAAGATCGTCAAGTCTGGACTTTGACAGAACAACACTAAATGTCAACTAAATTATAGCAGTAAGTGTCATGTCCAGTCATTTTTTTAACACTTCCAGGGATGGTAAATCTACCACTTCCCAGCACAGCCCATTATAATGCTTAATCACCTTTTTGCTGAAGGAATTCTTCCTGAAGTCCAGCCTGAACCTCCCCTGCCGCAGTGTGAGGCCATTTCTTCTCATCCTGTTGCTTTTTGCCTGAGAGAAGAGGCTGTCACCCACCTGGCTACAACCTCCTTTCAGGCAGCTGTAGAGAGTGAAAAGGTCTCCCCTGAGCCTTCTTTTCTTTAGGCTAAACAATCCCAGCTCCTTCAGCCACTTCTCATATGACTTACTGTGGTGGTTTGACCTAGACTGGATGTTAGATGCTCACCAAAGTCTATCACTCTGCAACTGGACAGCAGCGAGAAATTATAACGAAAGGCTTGTGGGTTAAGGGCACAGAGAGATCACTCCCCAATTGCTGTCAAGGGCAAAACAGACTTGACTTACGGAAATCATTTGAATTCATTACTAATCAAAATCAGAGTAGGTTAATGAGAAGAAAAACAGATCTTAAAAACACCTTCTCCCCACACTTGCCTCCTTTGCAGTCTTTATTCTCAGTTCTTTACCTCCTCTCCTACATCACGGCAGGGAGACAGGGAGTGGGATTTACCATCAGTTCATTGCATGTTTTTTCTGCTGCTGCTTCCTCCTCAGGGAAAGGAGTCCTTTCATAGGGTCTCTCCCACAGGAGACAGTTCTCAATGAACTTCTCCAATAGGAGTCTGTCCCACAGACTGCTGTTCTCCATGAACTGCTCCAGCCTGTGTCCGTCCCAGGGGGTTGCAATCCTACCAGGAAACCTGCTCTAGCATGGGCTCTTCTCTCCGTGGGTCCATAGGTCCTGCCTGGATCCTGCTCCAGCATGGACTTCCCATGGGGTCACAGACATCTTTTCGGCATCCACCTGCTCCAGCACAGGGCTCCTCCAGGGGTTGCAGGTGGAACTCTGCTCCACTGTGGACCTCCATGGGCTGCATGGACACATCTGCCACACCATGGTCCGCACCACAGGCTGCAGGGGAATCTCTTCTCCAGCGCCTGGAGCACCTCCTGCCCCTCCTTCTCCACTGAGCCAGGTGTCTGCTGGGCTGTTTATTTCACATATTATGACTCCTCTCTTCTCTATTGCAATTCCTTCTGGGCAATAACTGTTTTTCCTTTTCAAATATGTAATCACAGAGTTATCGCTATCATCTCTGATTGGCTCGGCCTTGGCCAGAGGTGGGTCTGTCTTGGAGCAGTCTGGCATTGGCTCTGCCAGACATGGGAGAAACTTCCGGCAGCTTTTCCCAGAAGCCACCCCAGCAGACCCCCTGGTACCAGACCCTTCCCCAGCTTCATTTTCCTTCTTTGGATACACTCCAGCACCTCAATATCTTTCTTGAAGTGAGGGGCCCAGAACTGGGCACAGGACTGATGGCGTGGCCTCACCAGTGCCTTCTTGACATTCACAAAAATTTTCTAATGTGATACTACTTTTAACTGTGGAAATCTAAAAAACAGACAGCTATGATCAAAGTTTTACTTGTATAGCTGATATGCAAGTTTCAGATGTTACATCTTGCTCAAACATTTACACTTATGAGTTGCATACCAAAAGTCATTTCCCTCAGTGCAAACATACTATAATGCTATATTGCAAGAGGTTTTATTATGCATCTGAATGAGTTCTGGAGTTACAAATGCTTGGTTGTATATAAAGCAGATTATATGTTAGTTTTGCCTGATATGACGTGGGCCAGAACCAAATGACTCTAGCAGTCATGTGTTTCTAGGAAAACATTTCATTTCTTCAGGTGAAAAATAGGATTGTGTTACTAATTTGATGGAGCGTGAATAGTCCACTAAACTTGAATAAGATTTGCTTTGCTTTACCTAGCAAATTTAAAACCATTCTGAAGCCTTTTATCCAATGTCTGTTTAATGTCAATATGTAAATGCTCCTGAGAACCAGATTGCAGGAATAGATTGCAAGTTCTCCAGTGCTCAGCTGAGCGACTGAGCTATTGAGCTAGAAAGTCTCTTGTTTGGTTATGAAAGTAGAAGATGATAAATTGCTTGGTTGAGTTTGAAACTACATACCTAATTCCATTTGAACACTGTCTCCGATTAACATCCTCCTACAAAAGCCATTGAAATATGGGCTGGATGAGTAGAGTGTAAGATTGACTGAAAACTGGATGAATGGCTGGGCCTAAAGAGTGATGATTGGTGGAACAAAATCTAGTGGAGGCTGGTAATTAGCAGCATACCCCAGGGATGAATACTGGGTCCAATCCTGTTCAAAATCTTCCTTAATGAGCTGGATGATGGGGCAGGGTGCACTCTCCAGCAAGTTTGCAGATGACCCAAAACTGGGAGGAGTGGCTGATGCATGAGAGGGTTGTCATGCCATCCAGAGAGACTTCAACAGGCTGGAGATATCGACTGACAAGAATCTCATGGAATTCAACAAGGGGAAGTGCAAAGTTCTGTACCTTAGTAGGAACAACCCCACTCACATATGTATGCTGGGGTCTTGTCTTATAGGGCTAATACTATACAGGAGATTTGATAATGTCTGCATGCCCTTAAAAAACAGAGATAAAACATTGCCTTTTTTATGATAAATGTTTTGAAAATAAGAAAAACCCAATAATTTTCTAGATCATGAGCATAGGAATTTTTCATCTTCTCTTGTGACTTGAAAGCTTGGATGGACTCAGGAGCATTTGAGCAAATTTTACAGGAAGGCAGAAGGGGACTGAAATCACAGACTACAGGACTGATATAAGGAAAGGAGCTAATTTTAGCTTCCTAGGAAAAGACACGATCTAACAAAACCGTTCATAAAGCTGACTACGGAATAGGATTATGTGCAAGAGTAATGGCAACTGAGTTACAAAATATCAGTGTTCATCACTGCACACTTAAAACTGAAACAAAATCTAAGCTTAAAGCTTAAGGTCATCATTCTGACTTTAGTAACTGATGTTTTAAAGATGATGAAGAAGTGAAGAACCCCGTGAGAAAAAGATTTAGACTATCGTATATTAATGGAAAATAGCAGACAAAGGAGGAATGTGGATTTTCAGATTGCAGGAACTATCTATTGCCTAGTAATGTATTAAGAAGTTGATGTTTCTTTTCATACTCAACCTAGAATCCAGGCTCCTAAAACATGATATCTAAACAAAAAAGGTGACATTTTAAAGGAATCATATGTTTTAATACTCAATCTTTTTTTTGAGCAGCAAAAATATCATCACACCGTCATCTTTAAATTATTCAAAGTGATCTAATAAAATGTTTCAATTCAATTAGTTTGCTGCATTGTTCTGGATAAGAGTAGATTTCCTCATCCAAATATTATGTTGCTATAAATCACATCAGAGAACATAGATTAAATGCAAACAAAAACTGGAATAAAGTCCTGAGTCAATGCAATGTCCTGTCTAGAGTTTTTTCATCTTCACATTCCAGAAAAATGTAACTGGGATTAAAATTTTCTCCGAAACTAATTGCAGAGTAGGGATGTTTTCAGAAAACACTTAGACCAAACAGAATATGCTTTATATATGTTGATGAACAGCAGCCTGCAAATAACAAAATGTTTAAGAAAACTCAAGCAAATCGATAATATATCTTTCTTCTAAAGTTAGTGTTTTGCTTTAAAGGAGCAAATTGTAATTCCTTTTGTTTGAACTGTTGAGCTTGACCCTGGTGTTAATTGAGAAGGGAAGGGAGAAGAGAGAGTAAGAGTCTGTTGTTGATGGTTCTGTTTTTCTGCTTTATATGTGCTACGTATTGACAGACAATCCACTGCCTACTGCTTGTAAGCAAAAGATAGAGCAGCTTTATGTTATCCATGAAAACTGTAAGACTGTGTGACACTGTCAATTGATCGGCACAAAGATCACATAATATTTTAAGGAGATCGACAGAAATGTTATAAATTCTCAGAACCAAAAGTAAGTATCTTGGAAGCCTTAGATAAGGATGCTTCTCAAGCACACCCTGGATATTTAGAAGTTAGATGCCCAGCCCTAAACAGCTGGTTAGGCTCTCTCAGGCGTGTTCAGCTGGCAAAGTACAGAGAAAGAAATGTACTTTGGATATTCAATCTCTCTCCATTGGCTATACAGGAAACCTAAGTATTTGTTTTAGACTAGGAATCTGACTTTTCAATGAGTAAAGCTGGGTAGGACACATCTTCATCTGGATCCAGAATATTAGAACTCTGTCTTTTGGGAATGAAATAATTTTAAAACATATGAAAATCAACAGACGTTATTTTCATATGAAATAGAGATTTTCACAGAAATTTACATTGGATTTAGGACTATTCTATAGAATTGCCATTCTCAGATACTGTTTCCTAATTAGTTTCATCTGGGATAGGTACATACTAAAAGAGAAAAAGATACGGCTTACTGTCTTTTGTTAAAATAAGCAGATCTATTGCATACCTTGGTAATTTCCAATATATATATTTTAATACATTTTGCTATTTTCCAATATTTTATTCCTTCTCATGTTTTTTATATGAATCCAAAGATCTTTTAAGATTACATATACAATTGACTACATTTTTTAAAATATTATATATCTCCTGGTTACTTGATTTTTGCTCTAAGGGATTATCAGACAAATCAGACATTTGTCTTCAATCAGACATTTTAGTAGGATCTACCAGTCTCTCTTTTTCCTGGAATGTCTGTTATCATACATAAATGCTACACTGCACCAATATTAGGAAGCTCAACATGTTGTCTGTGAAACTCAAGGAAGTCATTCTGCTACTTGGCTCCTCAGACTGCTTTTTCAGTGTGCTAATTTTCAGAACTGGGTTACTGGTTTCATTGCTAATGATGAGATCAGAATAAGCTGTTGCTGCTCTCGTTGCGTTGAGTGACAGATACCCCCCTGCAAAGAGCAAGTTTGCGTGAATTTTTTTCTGAAGAATCAAGCTGTTAGCTCTGCTACTAAATGCCTATATCAGCAAAGAACTTTTAAAAACCAGAGAGTGTGTTCTGTCTTTAATCCCCAGAATAGAGTACTTCCATCTATCAACAAGAAAAATACACTGTGTAAAACCTAGAGGTATACTTGAAAGAACAAAAGAGGTGGCTGTGCTTATTACACTTGAACAAGTTTCAAATGTGTCTGTATCAAGAAATGTTGAAGGTATCAAAGAACTCTAAAATATTTAAAAAGTTGCTTTTATAAGGTATTTGTGGGAGACAATGCCCTTTTTCAGGTCAGCTGAAGTGACAAGAAAAAGCCATATATCTGTATAGGTACTAAAAGTATACCAATTGGTGTGTTATCAACTGAAGTAACAAATAACACCAGTAACATGCTTTTCTGAAGATCTCAGGTTCTTAAAACATTTTTTACTTTATCTCAGAACAAAAGAAACATCTGCAATCATAATGTGAAGTTGTTGCCCTTCCCTCTTAGGTCACTTCTTTTAAGAAGCCTAGAACTTTAAAGCTGCTGTTTATGTTTAGTGCTCCACGTAAGGAAAATGATTCACCAGTCACACTGAAATTGGCTGAAAGAAAGAGGAAACCATAGACAGGAGGACAATAGAAGAAGGAGACAATAGAGGCAGGGCAATAGACAAAGGAATAAGGACATGTAACATGTAGGAAAACCTCTTCAGAGCAATAGCTGTGACGTCTCTCATGGGCTGTGATCCCAAAAGCTGTCACAGAATAAGCTGCCTTAATCATGGTCATTCATTGTTTGCTGAGCTCTGAAATTTTGCATGATTCTGCAGATAATGCAGTTCATAACCACTCCAAAGAACATAGGAAATTAATTCCAAATGAACAGAGTTTCAGGACACAGACAATCATAAAAACGATCCCAGTGACACTAGAGTGTCACTCTCATGAACTATAAAATTGCCTTAATATTAAAAAAATCCAACCCAGAAACAATAAAAAAATCCCAGCAAACAACAACTAAAAAACCAACAGAACCAACCAATTAGCCAAACAACAACAACAACAAAAGCCAAACCCAAAACCTAAAAAACAAACAAACAAGGAAACAAAACAAACCAACCAAATAATAAAAAACAAAACCAGAAAGACAAGAAAATCTTAAACTGTTGCAGCTCATAGCAAATTTGCTACCACTGGAGGGCTTGTTCTCAAACATGTATTTCCTGGCACATCTATAGTCTATGCTGCTATAACTGTATTGTTTTAAGATCAGTATGGACATTCTGTTTCAAAATAATAGTAATTTTATTTGGAATAATTACTCTAGTGCAATTATTCTGGGACAAAATAACAGTTTTGGCATACAGAACGTCCACATGGGAGCTAAGACTGATGGAGCTATGGCAGAATAATTAGTACAGTGTGTCTATGCCAGGAAATATCTATGTGTATACAAGCCAGCATGTCAATATCATATTCTTTTTGCTTACATTCCCTAGGTTGTTTTTTCCTTGTTTTTTTTTTTCTTTCTACTGGATTTTATGTTGCACACAGTCTGTCTCATTCTTCTTGTTTAGAGGACCACTATGAAATGTTGGGCTGGAAGACGTGCAGCTATGGAGCAGGGTCAGTGCCCTGGTGGCAGTGAGGGGCTGGGAGCCGTGTCCAGGGAAGCACTGGAGCAGGCTGAGCCTGAGCCCTGCCTCAGCAGCTGGAGGAAGGGGTGAGTGACAGCAGTGGGGGACACAGGATCCTGCCTGCCCACCTGGCTTGCTGCCCAGAAGGGCTCTCTGCTTGCCAGGTGCTTGGATGTGGAACGTTACAGAGACGCTGCCAAAGCTTGTCCAGCCCTTGGACTGTCACCCCTTGCTGTTTTCCCTGATAGGCCCCAACGATACTCTCAGGGAGATGTGGAGCACATCTCAAGTGTGAATGCATGACTCTGGGGGTGAGGGTGAAAGACACGGAGCCTGGGGTCCCAGGCAGTTTTCTTCTCAGTACTGAGATGGGGATAGAGCGTAGATTTGAGATTACCTATTAGGAAGAAATTCTTCCTGTGAGGGTGGTGAGGGTCTGCAACAGAATGGCCAGAGACGGTATCCCAGCCCTGGAAGTGTTCAAAGCCAGGTTGGATGGGGCTTTGAGCAAGCTGGTCTGGTGGAAGGTGCATGTCCATGGCAGGCAGATTGAAACAGATGATTGTTAGGGTCCCTTTCAACCCAAACCATTCTGTGATTCTATGTTTTTCTGTGAAGACGGTTGACAATTTGAACCTGGTTTTTCAGTGACATTGTGAAATCCCCAGCTTTGCAGATATTCAATACCTGACAAGAGTGCCCCTCAGCAATACACTCCAGCTCTACGTGCCTTGAGGAGAGAGGTTGAAATAGATGATCTCCAGCCTTCCAGTATCAAATGTTCCGTGATCCTTTGATTCTGTAAAATTCGTATGTTAAAGAACTGTTCTTATTGTGATTATCATAATTAACATTTGTGCACTATTACTTAGCCTTGGTGAGCTCCAGTAACCAGCAGCCTTCTTCAGTATTTTTCCTTATAGTTATGAATTTTTTCAGGGGAAAAAGAAATCACAACATAATTAAATATTCAGCATCACTCAATGATTTTAATTTAGTATCATAGTCGTTATAACAATTTTTCATATCTAATTTAAAGATTGTAGAAATACCACATGCAGTGCAAGATCACACATTTGATAGTCTAATGCCCAATCGTGCAGAGAAGAATCCCTGCATCATCTGGGTGGGATGGATAATTTTTACTTTAATTTGAGTGTTTGAAACGATTAGTAGAGCATACATTTTTGAGGCCTAAAATTCGGTACTTGTAACTTCAAATTACTTTAATCTCTATAAATGAGAAACGTAGCAAACTGTAGAGCCAAAAAAAATGTATATCATTAGGAAATTTTGTGATGGTGTATCCTTATTCCACCCAGGTCTTTTAAAATGTCCCTCTTGTTATCTGTTACCCTGTAGTATAAGGATTTAACAATGATTGCAGCTAATAAAATGGGCCAGTGACCTTTTAGGAACCTGCAATGGAAAAGTCGAAATTCAATTGGGAGATTTTTTGTCAGCATCTCATAAAGAATGAATACACTAAATGTCAAGATTCTAGCTCAAAAGGAATTTAAAACTCATTGTCAGTCATTCAAAGAATGACTTGTGAATAGCATCAGACTTAACTGGGCTATAGGAAAGGAAACCACAATGCCCCTTGTCCTCATCTTATCTCTGAAAAATACCACTGAAAAATTTGGTGAAATATTTTAGAGTAACATTTTTCAGACTGCTGTGGATGGTTTTGCCCCTGCTGCTATTATCATCAAGGATTTTGTTTTGGTGGAAAATGAAGCAAGGTGGTCATCTGTCTCAGATATTTGTTCCTATATGTTGCTGAAAGACGCAACTTCTGTTCTTCTAATATGAGTCCCAGTGACTGCATCACTCTGGAAAGGAAGAAGCTCAGTAATGCTGCCAAGAAAAATCCCTATCACACATGCTGATGATGTTAATTTTGGTGGAGGACAGCTTGATGTTGGCTGGAAGCACTTCATCTTGGAGATCCAGAAATTTTCTATATTTTTATAATTTCCCCTCCTGACACTCATTTTTCCAATTATCATGAGGCAATGTTATGCTGTTAATATAACATTATTTGTTATTAATATAGCATTAATACCTGTCTTTTTTGCTTGTTGCAGACATCAATTCCTAATAAAAGAGGGATTCTAACACATAGGAGAATCATTTGCAGCTAAGATAGACTTTTAACTCCAGTGCCTGCTAGTAAAACATGAATCCATGAAAGCCTTAGAGTATCTAATGTTATGAATCTTAGTTAGTATTTATTGCTATTCAGTGATAAAGGTCATATTGAATTTAGGTTTTGGGCCAACATCCAGGAACTACCGTTGTTTATTTTTTCTTCTAGTTGTGCTACTGATCCACTGCTTTGTACCTTAGGCAAGTTGCCTTAACTTTTAGTACTTATAGCACCAAGTGACCATGATAATTAATTAATGAATGGGCCATACTCTAAGGAATTATATAATGGATTTATTTGTGGCAATGTTTCTACAATACTGCGAAAATATTCTAAGTGGGGAGTATTAAATGTGAAGAGACTACTAGTATCTATCATTTGATATTCATCCTCTATATATATTTAGTTTTACTAAGAAAAAGTAGGTTAAGGTTAGGAGAGAGGCTGAATTTTTGAAGGAGGCTGGCAACTACAAAGGAAAAATGACAACTGATAGAAAACAGGAGATGTGTGTTAGGATAGTAAATTACAGGAGGAATGGTGCTCTAAAGGGGTTATCATTCATACAGAAGAGAGAAAAAACATCAGAGAAAGCAGACTCTTAAATTATACTAAGGGATCAAAGTGTAACTAGCCAAGTACAGAAATGAAAGTTTGATGATGATGTAAGTGACACTGATGAAAACAAGTAGCTAGAAAAAGTAGTGTGAGAATCAAGGCAGTTTGTGTAATTGCTAACAAGATCCTGTAAGGAAGGAAGTCTTAAAGTACACTTAATTAGAAAGAAAAGAGGTGTATGTGTGTAAGTATATGCCAGCAAGAGAAATTTAATACGGCCAAAAGAATAAATGTTAGATGATGTTCTACTTCAGCAAAGATTCAGAGAAGTTCTTCTCTCTTCTCTCAAAATTTTTGAAGTTTCCAAAGCAAGAGAGTTTCTAAAGAAATGTAGACAATATAAGCCACTTACTCTTAAAAATCAATTTACTAAAGGGGATGCTGGAACAAATCCAAAGCTGATTTGAAAATTAAAGAGGATATGATTGTGGTGACAGTGGTGCCCTACAGAACTGAAGCGTTTGAGGAGGAACAGTATTTCTGCATTGATTGTTTGACCTGTATTGAAAAAGAAACATGAAAGTCAAAGCTCTGCTAGGTACTAACATTGATAACTGGAGAGGTGTATTTGTAATTGAAGTAAAAGCGTGCCAGGGAACACTGTGTGCAACTCCACCTCCAGCTGCTACTTCTTCTAGCACAGGTCAATAATGATAATACATATCCCTTAGGAAACAGGGTCTAAGATTTTCTATTTATTCCCCTGCTGCTTGGCCTTTTCAAAGTCAGAGTTTAAATCAGTGAAACAAGTGACTTAAAGAAACATCCAGGACTAAAGAGAGACCACAATTGCTGTCATTAAAATCTTTCCTTCAATGAGGTAATAATTTAAGAACAAATTGTCTAACCTTATCCAGGGCAGATTATGACCATAGAGAGGATTTGTAGAGGGTGTAGTGGAAGAGTGGCTCGGGCAGCAGTCAGGCCACGACAAACTCCTGTTAACCAGAGCTTAGGCCTCAGTTAGCATGAGTAGAAAACCCTGAAGGACAGTCTGACCTTGTGTAGTTTTTCTGCTGCCTTAGCAGAGGAAAACCGAAAAGGAGAGACAAGAATAGTAACAAGAATGTAGAAAAAAGTAAACTGATAACCGTAGGAATGTCTCACGGGGGGGAGTTGTCTGATTAGCTACTAACCAATGCTGAGCTTAGTTTTGCACTATGCATGAGCTTAATTATTGAGATTATATAAGGCAACCGAATGTATCAATAAACGAGACTTGATGACCATCATCAGATGAGTGCTTGTCTCCCGACTTTTTCTACAAGGATTGAGTCTGTTTATCAATAGAAATCATGGCTGGCAATTTTCTGAAACCAAATCTAATACATATATGCAGGTTACAAAAATATTTAAGTAACACATACAGATGGACAGATAGATACATGCACAAGATTGAGCTAACCATGTTGTCTCTAATGCTGCACTCTATTTCAAGCAGAGCATGACACAGGAAACTCTTTTGGACACTTAGTGTCACATTCTTTAACTAGTGAGCAATTAGTCATTATTGTAGATATGGTGTTGTGCATCTTTCAACTGCCAGGACGAAAAAAGAAGTTCTTTTTACAGTTTTACTGTCAACTAAAACTGTTACAGTTCACTGGAAATTTCATTCTTGAGGGTAAGTTTCTGGTGGTAGTATTAATGAGTAATTCCTTAGGTAGTATCTGGTTGCATTATCATGATTTATTCTTATTTCCCGAATTGTGTAAGACAAGGTGCATGCACTGTAGATCTACCATGTTGCTAGGCCATACAAACCTTACATGGAATTCTTTGGTTATATAAAAGATCTTTTAGTAGATTTCCTAATCAGGATGCTCTAAGAATGCTCTAAGGATGCAATGCCAGCATGCACTTGGGTAATTATTGCAGGATTTCTGTAAAACCTTTCAGCACCATGCTTCTCACTCTGTTGACTTTAGAAAATAATTTCAAGCAAGCAAAGGCTTGAGACCAGCAGAACAGCCCTTCCTGAGGATCTGAATAATAATACAGTCCAGGGAGTGTGACTCCATGATGAAAAACACCAAAGTCTATCCTCAGGTGTTGCAGAGGCTCACTGAGCTGGGAATCGAATTCATTGCAAAGCAGATAAAACAGTGGTGCTTGAGTCAGGGTGAAACAAGATCTAAGAAATTAATCAGACCCCTAGAGCAAACAGATGACATTTTCTGAACTGGACAAGGATCTCCATTAAGTGATCATTCACAGTCATATTTATTGACAGGATCAAATCAGGAGGAAGCAGTTTGAGGACACAGATTGTTCTGGACCATGGAGTCCTGCTAACAAGGACTCGTAACAAATGGAGACAGAACTGAGTGTTACAGAGAACAGTACAAAGGAATTATATTCCTTTGTGTTGTAATTGTGCCTTATCCCTCCACATGTGACTAAAAGACATGGTTGTTTACACTGGATCCCTGCTTCTGGCATTAAAAGTCATTCCTACAATTATTTCTTTAAGACAAAGCTACCACAGGGGCCACTCTGCCAATCTTCCCCCTAGTATATGTGCTGAGCAAAACACCATATAGTATGAAATATCCCTGTGGTTGTTGGGGTCAGCTGTTCTGCCTGTGTCCCCTCACAACTCCTTGTGCACTCCCAGCTTCCTCACTGGTGGGGTGGGGTGACAGGCAGAAAAGGCTGTGGTGCTGTGTAAACCCTGCTCAGAGGTAATGAAAACATTCCCATGTTATCAACACTGTTTTCAGCACGAATTCAAAATTTAGCTATTATGAAGAAAATTCGCTCTATCTCAGCCAAAACTAATCCAAAGCTGATGCCACAGGAACACATTAACATGATATCAAGCCTGCAATTACCTTCTAGTTGCATACATCAGGACACACCACTGTTATTTTTGCACCTATGCAGTTCCAGATTTAAATAATCTTTTATCCAGCCCCCTAGAAATATCTGAACAAAGACGTTGCATTTTTCTATTTTCCTCTTCAGCAAAATTTTCTACACTGTGAAAAAAAAAACAATCAGTCCAAAGAATTGCTATGCTGTTGGAGATCCAGGAAAGAATGAGAATAATATGTCTTTCTGCCTCATCATGTTAAATACAAATTATTTAGTATGAGCATTTCCTTAGTATTAGAGTCTTAGTTTACTCAAGAAAGATGTCCATAAATAGGCTAATAGTTTTTCCAGTTTCTTTTTCTTTGGTGAATAAAAAACAAAAAAGCCAATATCTATGATATAGTCACAAGTAAGCAACAAAATAATTCAGTCTTTTGATACCTTCATGTTGTGCATATCTGTCTCTAATGAACTTCAGTTATGCATTGCCAAAGTTGAGCAATACAATTGTAAAACGAGTGCAATATGTCTACATGACACATATTGAAAAGGCAAGTTCATCCTAGGCATTTTCAGCCATGAGAAACAGCCTCCGTGGTTAGGGCAGCAAAAATCGTGACTACAGTTAGTCTTTTATCTTTCATTACTCTCCTTTTTGAGGGGACTTAGTTCTTAATATTAGAAGAAGCTTCCTAAATAAAATTGAAAAAAATATCTTGTCTTAAAAGCCCAAGGTCCCCTGACACTGCCAGCACAGTCTCCCTTTATCTTCAATGAGCTGAGGGGAAGAAAGGAAAAAGTCAAGAATAAACACATTGTCTTGGACAACTAATATCAGGCATTGGAACGGGGCTTGTGCCTTACCCTTGGACAGCCTTAGGGGAGAGCATTACAAAATTATAAAGTATTAAAACAGTCAGCAAGCTGACTAGGAGAGATGTGGTGTCCCCCTGCTACTGTGGAAAATACTACTTAAAACTGCAGAGATGAAAGACCTTTTAATCTATTGAGGGAAGAATAAGATTCAACTGAAATGTTATAGAGAAACTTGCTATAATTCTGCAGATATTTAGTTCTGCTTATGGCTTTAATACCATCAAAAGAACCCTTGGAAACTAAAGTGGAAATGGTAAGAAACTGACTTTTACAAAATAAATATTTAACTTGTAGGGTGGCCAAATTATTACTTGTAGGTAGAATGTGACCCACATTCAGCAGCTCTGCAATGCAGCCTGAAGCAGTTTTTTTACTTATTGGAAACATACAGCTTATAGACAGCCATAAATCCCAGGACATGCCACTCCTGAGAAAACAGAAACTCTTCTGATCCCTCCTCTGGCTCAGAACGAGATTGATCAAGCTTCAGGCACTGTATGCTGAGAGCCACTGGCCCTCCAGATTATCACGGCTCCCCTCTTTTTAACATAGCTGTTAGCTACTCTTAGCAAGTTGTAGATTTGCAGTGCAAGCAAGGCCTTACTGGGATGATGTTGCTTCAATCACAACAGAGCAAATTGTTTTCTTGAAGTGCCTAAGCGAATTTCTGGTTACGTTTTAATAGGGAAAAAAATGTTCAACCTCCAACCTGATTTCCACTTGCATAGCACTATTACCCTCCAAGACAAGGAAAACACATTGATTAGTAGCTCTTAGTGATTAGGAATCATCTTTGTGGTAAAAGTTACCCATGACTAAGATACAGGTAGTGGTACAAGATTGGAATTTTGATCAATGACAATAGGCATTAGATTAGTTTTCACCAATTATTTTCTCTCAGGAAAATCACAAAGAAAACTAAAGAAACTCCCTTCTTAGCCCTAGCCTTGGTTAACTGAGGTTTTATTTCACCTGAACAAGTGGAACTTTAAATCTAGACACATAAGCAACAAGATGATACCTAATTCAGCCTCCCAACCTTTTTTTTAAATTCCCAGTTTATAATTCTGGGATTTTCTAAACTGGAGGTGACTTGCCATGACAGAAATAATCCTTTGGCATAAAAAAACCATCAAGTTACATTTTAAGGTCCAAGACAACCATTCATTGCTGAGGGATAGTATACAGTTTTACTCAGAGACAAACTACTTCAGGAGGTTCTGGTGCACCTGGCACCAAGCTCCATCAAAAAGGGACCCTAGGAATAGTTATCTAAGCAGGACTGTGAGACTGTGACAACTTACACTGACAGTGTAAGTAGCTGTAAAATCTCTAGGTATTTCCATTCTGATACTTGAACCCCCAAAGCTATGTCCTTTGCTAAATCTCTTTCTGAGGAAATCTTACGTACTGAAGTGGGCTGGGGTAGAAAGTGGTCAGCAGAGGAATTTACAGTTGTGGGCTGCTGAGACATTTTAATATTACATAGTCTTTTATATAGTCGCTTATATAGTCTTGCTCTGGTAAAAATAAATAATGAAAGAGCATGCAAAGAAGACATAAAGAAACCCCCAAAAATCTCCTGCTAAATTACCAGTTTTATCTCCTCCTGTCTTGTTCTCTTCTGTTTTCTGGTGCTTTCTTCTATTTGCTACATTTTGTTTATCCTTATATTCCTTCTCTACTGCTTCTCAGTGTGTGAATATTTGAAATGCCCTCAAGGTACATATCCAGCCTTGTATATTCAATTCAATTTCATTATGTTTGTAGATTTCACTCTTGAAATAATAAACTCTGCAACATGTGGTGAAACCATAAACTTTGCAGGCTTGTGGTGCATTCTGAAAACTCCAATAACGTTGTTACTGATTTACCTGTCTCAAACGGTTCAGGATTTTAAAATCACTCCAGTTTTGTTCTGTCCACCTTTTTTCCCCTCTTTTTTTGTATGATATATGTTTACATGTTGTATAGTAAAAGCTCTGGGTTCTGCATTTATACACTAAAGCCATGTTTAGCATTTGTTTATTGTAATAATACCACTAAATTGTGATAATGTTAGTCATTCCATATTTACCCTTTGTATTTTAAGAATGTATTTCAAGAAAGGACTAGGAAAGTTAGCCCTAAAGCTTTTCTGTAGCCTCAAAGCTTTAATTTGTATGTAAATTTTAATTGTATGATGACCCACTATTTTAAAAACCGTACTATGCAGATATACAGTCTCTTTATATAGAGAATTTGAAAATGCAAATAAAACATAAATGAAAAAGAATAATTACTTTCGATGGTTTTACCTAATGATTACTTTATATAGCAGGTACGACTTCTCTAGCTGACACAGTGCATTCAACTTAAGTGTAACTTGTTGTTCTTCTCTTTCTCTCTAGCATCATTTTATGTACCTAGACTTTTTCTTTTATGACCTCAGTTTATTTTCATCTTTAAAAATCTGTACAGCACATTGCAGGACAGCATGGATAGAAAAATGATGTTTGTTTACCGACACTGAAATACCTAATTATGAAACCCCCAAGCTTGTGACAAACTTATTTTGTTTTGTTGCCCTAAAAAAACAACTGCCAAAGAAGCTAGGCAAAATTTTGTTCATTTTTTTTCCTCCTTTTAAATCTTTGAAGTTCATTATAATTTTTTTATTGCTATTGATTGTACATGGACAAAAATCAGACATATGATGATAGGCAGCATAAAACCCCAACAAACAAGTTAATTCCACATAAGACATTTAAGATGCAGTTCTCAAAACTCGATCATTTTATTCTTTAATTTCTATTCTGTTTTTTCTATAAGCTTATTTTTAGTAATTAATGATCTAATGCAGAATCTTCAAAATAAAGGAAAATGTTTGTTAGCAATTTTAATATTTTTATTAGTCCAAAGCACATGATGATTGCAATAATTTTTTTAAAATATTTTCTTTCTAAAATTATTCATACTTTCAAAGTAATGCTCTCTACTGCAGTATTATATGTACCCTAACTGTTTTTTCTCAATATCTACTAATTTTAAACTCGCAGTACTTTCCTTACTATTACTACTCTCTGTAGCCAGTCTGTAATATAGGTTGGTATTACAATAAAGCCATTAGTGTCTAGGTTTCAGTCCAAGGTCGTTAATCCTATAATACTTTAAAACTTTACTACTTATTGCTGCTTAACTGGCTGAGAGTGTTGGCCAGATTAGTATTTATTCACTGTTAATAGTTTACTGAAGCAGTCATGGTTTCTGTTACATAAATATTGCTTAAGCGTAAGTTGTATCAATGTGCAGAGCTGGGCATGCTGTAATCGTGTGGCTGAAAGAGACTAAATGAGTGAGCATATGACCAAAACTTCAGTTTTCTTCAGGCAAGAAAATAATAAAGAAAAATGTAAACATTAGGTAAATGTTTAAGGAAAAAAAATGGGAGAAGGAAACTTCAGGAACTTAGGCCTGAATACATTCAACCTAGTTTAAGGCGTTCAAATAGTATTGCTGCTGATTCAAATTCTCTACACAGGAGATGGGGAAACACTTCCCAGTGTTGATGTAGATTGAAAATCTCTTTGGAGACATTTGTCTCTCACCATTTATTGTAAAGGAAGTTTAGACTGTCACTTTCCTAAACAGTATCTCTGCAAAGTCCTCAAATTTAGGTAGGAAGAACTGAGGCCCCCAGGGAATGCTTCATCAACAATTAAAATGAAGAACTGAATGAGAGAAAGTATTTATTGAAATGGGGGATGGGGGAAAAGCTCAACCTTCAGTCAATAAGTGTTCATTAAATCCAAAGACACAATAAAAAAGAGTTAATTTCATTCTCTCTAGATATTTCTAATGAAGGCTTCTCACCAAAAGCATTTATCCTGTGCTGACTAAATTGTTTCAGATTTATGCTGTGGAATTTGGAAAGTGGCTGTATCAGATAAATCTAAAGGTTCTTAGGGAACACTTAGTCCTTCTGAGCTGATCTTGGTTAAGTTCCTCTGAGTCAGGGATATTAAAAGCAAAAAGAGTGAAAGAAAGACAGTTATCTTTAAACCTGTGAAGTGGCTGTAGCTCATTTTCAGTAACTGCAGTTTTGAGATATGTTTTTCTTCTGTCTTGCTGACACAATTATTTTTATACATGGTTTTATTTCTAGAAGTAGCATTTTAAGACAAAAAAAAAAAAGAACAAACTTGTCTATTAAATAAAGCCCTTGTTCTTGGATTGAAATATATTATAGTCACACCACGGAGTACTTCGTTTATTTTTAATGGTTGTTTTCATTTTGTATCTCCCTGTCTGTGAAATGGAAGACTGACTATAAACTGCTGCTGTTGGGCTTTAGGATAGTTACTATGGTGTAGCTGAGACCTCAACATAAAGGTGAGTCTCCCATTCACTCCCATTGAGTTTCTACTATGCACAAATCATATTTTTTAATGACAAGGTACTCTGCCTTTGCTCAAAGCATAAATTATTACCATTTTACTTGTTAACTATTATTGAAGTTCTATATCAGGGCTTTAATTTCATCATGTTAAGCATGTTAAGGGTTCTTACATATATATATATATATATATATATACACACACGTACACCAAAGGTAAGTCCCTTCACAATTTAAATGCAATATAGAATCACTTCCATCTATAATCATTGCTTGACTTTAAAAACAAAACCAAAAAACCCATAAAATACATTTTCTCCTATCTCTTCATCAGAGTGTCAAAGAAACCCCAACCTAGTAATTATTTCATCAGATGTTACTGTTTCCTACCATTCGTATTTTTCTCACTTAGGTGCTGTCAGCTACTTCCTCTGTGTTAGTTTATCCGAAATGACAAACATTTTGATGAGTATTTTTAATTTAAGGCCACTGATGTATTCTCACATTTTCCTGTTTAAATGATGATTGTTCTATTTTGATCTGCAAGTGTATTTTGATTTTTGTTTGTCAGCCAGTGGATGTATGGAGATTTTTTGTGTTTTGCAGAGTATTTGTCACATGTAATACACTTTAACGTATCTTTTAAGTAATTGCTGATTTTTTTTTTTATTTCTCATATATACAGTTATGGATATTAATGAAGATATAGAGACATGTAGAGGACTACAATGCACATGCATGTATATATATAATATTTTTAATCTTATCATAAAACATTTTTGAAAGCCGAAGAGTCAAATTTACAAAGGCCTTATTATTTTCAGATTGGTGCTCATATTCATCATTGTGTGCCACTTTTAGGAACAGAATCACAGAATGAGAGAATGGTTCGAGTTGAAAAGGATCTCTGGAGGTCATTTGGTCCAACACCTCTGCTCAGGTAGGGCTACTAGAGCAGGTTGCCTGGGACTATGTTGAGACAGTTTTTGAATATNAGTTTTTGAATATCTCCAAGGAAGGAGAAAGAAGAAAGTGTTTCCTGATGTTCAGATGGCTACTCCCATCTTTCAATCTGTACCCATTGCCCCTGTCCTGTTATTGAGCACCACTGAAAAGAGCCTGTCTCTGTCTTTGTACCTTTTCTTCAGGTATTTATATACATTAGAAAGGTCACCGCAAACCTTCTCCTCTCCAGGCTAAACAATCCCAGCTCTCTCAGCCTTTTCTCACAGGATAGTGGCCCCAGTCCTTTAACCATATTTGTGGCCATTTACTGGACTCTTTCCAGTATTTCTGTGTCTCTCTTTTACCGAGGAGTGCAGAACTGGACACAGACCCCCATGTGTGGCCTCACCAGTGCTGAGCAGAGAGCAAGGATCTTGAACCTGCTGCCGATGCTCCTCCAGATGCAGCCCAGGATACCAGCAGTCTTCTTTGCTTCATGGGCACATTTTTTGGCTCTTTCAAGTAGGTGTCAGCAATAGCCCCAGTTTTTTTGTCCAAATCTGAAAAGAACATTGCCTTCTAAAATGTGAATCACTATTGAAGGTATTTGCCTTGTTTCAATATTTTTAGCCAGAAATAACACAACTAGAGTATGAAGTAATGTGGGATGTGTCCATCTCTGTGTGCATAATCCAGAAACCACCAGAAAATATTAATATATACTGGAATAGGCATTCTACAACAGCTTACTGGGAACACACTTTAAAGAGTATGTTTTTTTAAAATTTATTGTGTAATACTTCCTCAGGTCTGAAACAAGAAAGCTTTTATATGCTAGTCATGCATTTCTGAGTTATTACTGAGTAATTATTTCTCAATATTTCCACATATAGACAAGCTCTAAATGCAAGCAGTACTTACATTTCTTTTTGGAATAATATAGTTGAAACAATGTAAACATGACCTAATGCAAAGAAGGGCCTGGCAATCCAAAAGCTTTTCCTGCAGATTCATAGAAACAGGTACTGATTGAATCGGTCTGTGGCTGAGACAAAAATACATATGGGATGCAGCAGGCAGCATGTTCCTCAGAGAGGAATCTTGGCCATGTCAGAAAGTTGAGCACAGAAATCGTGAGCAAGGAAGCTGTCAGTTCCTGTTTGTCTTGACTTCATTTAGGAAAGAGAGACTTTGTGTCCATTCCATGGAGGTAAATCAGAGAGCAACTAAAAGGCACCTAAAAGGTATCTGTTTCACTTCACGATGGAAACTTAAAAGTAAGGCCTGAATGCTCCCTGTCCAGGATCCACAATATCTAAGTAGATAACATAACCCAAAATATTGATTTAGATCAACATTGCAAAGGGCTGAAAAGACTCTTGAGAAAGAAAGACAAGGAGAGTGCAGGGTATGCTCTTACTGAGCATTTCACAGAAAGAAAATAGTCAGAGACAAGGACACAAGTCTTAAAGTAATAAGGGTCTTCCCCAGATGGGAAAAAAACAAACTTTAGCAAAAGATAGGCAGATTATAGCCTTTAATCAAGGGAGTTTTCTGTTATTTGTTTTCTGGATTCTTGGATGCATTATTCTGAGACCATAGGACATCTGTGATAGTGATGTCAGTTTGTTATGGATATGTAAAAACTCCACCCTGAGAGAAGAGGCAGCTTCTCACCCCTGCTAGGATGACTCAAAGGCACCCATCTAGACAATCTTCCACTGCTGTCTGTGTGTTTTTTCTGGTCCTCTAAGTGCCCAAGTCAGGGAATCAATGGCAATGCATCCATTTGCCTGCATTTCTCATGTGTGAGACCCCACGTGTAGTGCTGGAAGGGAGAAAGAAAGGGGAAAAGGAAAAGAAATGTGAGTAAAAATCTGAGATGAGGCTGAAAATCAGCCAGGTTACACATTCAGTGTGTCATACTCCTCCAAGCATGAGTTCAAGTGTCACAAAAAGATCCAGAGGTTTCCAAGTGTAACCTTCGTCAGTGGCAAAGGCCACATCTTTCTCTGTGGTAGTCTAACTGAAGACTTCTGTGATGCATTTATTTGAGAACATGGAATCTCACTAATTCCTGACACACAGGTTTTTATTGGATCTATTGTCAGGACTGGGCATTAACCTTATGTTTGAGTTAGTGGATCTGCTATGAAAATCTGCTGTAGCAAACTTCTCAGGAGATCATCTATGTACTCATTTCATTTCTGCACATTGTGTAACAAACCTTGGAGAAGAAAAAATATTTGATGAAAGGGACAGCAATATAATACAATATCTCTGTCATTTTTACCTCCAAAGGGTTTATTTGTATAGCTGAACAGAACTATGATTCTGATTTAGATATTACAATTAGCACTTAATGTTTTCAAGATGCAGTGCTGATAACTGCATGGACTGTTATGTCTTCAGGTTAGCAGGAACATTGAACATCATTAATAAAAAACATGCTAGAATTCACTACAATATAAAGACAAACACATTTTAGAGCAACTTGTGACTGCTGACACTTGCTTCCACTTAATTTTTATTAACTATTGTTTATTACCTGAGTCAAGGAAAATCTGTTCATTATTTTATCAAAATGCAGACAGGTGTTTTTCTAAACTGCTCCTCAAAGACTCTTTAACTGTCTTCTTTCATTGCTAAAGTAGTCAGGGAAGTTATTAATGAATACTGCAATATTGCACAGATGCCATGGTGCAAAGTGACCAAAGGGACAGAGCAATAGTAAATGGAATTCATTGGAGTAGGTGGGGGCTGAGGAAAGAGAAACAGTCAAGGACAATTTTGCTTAGACAAATGAGTAGGATAAGATCTACAGCCAGGAAAACAAATGAGGAGACTGAGAAGGAAACAAATGAGCAATAAAACAAAAGCCCACAGGGCAAAGCCATGCTTGTGATGAAGGGAGCCAGCAGTATATTATAAAGGCACAACAGAAGAAGAATTTTTTGTACACTCTTACCTATAAGGTGCCATGAGGAAATCTAGAAGTTTGTCTGCTGTTATGCAGTCATGGTACCTATCCTTCAAACCAGATTAGGTCATAAAATCAGTTTCTCATGAGTTAACAGCTGTGAACTGTGAAAATTAATTTTCCATTTTTGTATCTCCTAAATAATTCAGGAGTAGTCTGATGTCTCTATTTAAGCCAACAGTAGCTGCACAAGTGGTGGGATTACTGAGTCCTAGTGCAGATGGAACACGAAGGGATTGCATGGACGCCTTGTAAAAGATAGCTCGTGCTGGAGTGACAGGAGAAAGAACAAGGTGTGGGGAGGATTTTGGTGATGTTAAGACAACAGACACAAGTCATGGCTTGGGAGGGTCAGACTGAAATTTTGGAAAAGTGTCACCCTAGGAAGCACAAGGAAAGATTGCTCAGTGAAACTGCGCTATCACCATCCTTGTGGTTATGCAAAACTTGGCCAGTCTAGTCAAACACTGACCTACTTGGCTCTTACAGCAGCAGTCCTGCTACGAAAGGGGTGTTGGACTAGATAACCTCCAGAGGCCTGTGCCAACCCTTATTTCTCTAATCTGTGGTTGTCTACTTACGTAAAACCTTTTCCTTTGAGTTAACTGCTGCTGCTGCTGCTGTGTTGCACTTCCAGGTAAAATACAGCAAATCAAAGAAACAGTAGAACAGAGGAAAAATGAACTGCAGAACTTAAAAATATTTACCTAAATTCCTGGGGGTTTTGTGCCATATTTTTTGCATTGGAAGAGAAGGTATTTCAGCACCACAATCCCTACTTTATTTTTTTTTATGAACAGAGTGAGCCCCTAGCAGAGTGCATACCTGTTATGTGCCTATCTCTTTTCCTGAGACAAAAGTGGAGAATTCACCTCTTGTATCCTATTAATCTCCCCTGTCTCTTCTCTGTGGCTAGAGTATACTTCTCTGATTTCTGCTGTGCTTCTTGCTGAGGATCCTGATTCTTTATGCCTAACATGCTCTCCTCCAAATACACTGCGGTAGCAGCATTAGTCACTTTGGGACAAAGTGCTCTTGGATACAGCACATTGTTTTCTTCAGCAGACACACAGAATGGATGGTATAGCTGAGCCTGCTTCTACAGTGCCTTTTAATGTTTCTGACCTCCTCCAGTCTAATTGGAAAGCAGCACATAAGTAGTGCCTGATTTACGCTTTTTATAGACATTTAAAATCATGCACTGCATGTGATTTTAGGACTTGAGGGAGGGCGGGGTGTAATTTTTACGTATACTTTCTAAATATAAATGTAATGTTTCAGATATACTCAGAGCTGGTGCTAATGAAAATCTGTGGCAGATTTTGCCAAGTATTATTCATACTGTATTCTGTGGTAAATTACACAATGCATGAGAAATTTTCTCAGGCACTTCCATTAACACTTATAAAACCTAGCAAATGCCACAAATCCTTCCTGTTTTAGTTATATGCTCCAGATAATGCTGGCTTTCTACTTTTGACTAGTCTCGGTGTTTAAAAACACAACATTTCTAAAATATTTTTCATTTACAGACCACTCTGTCTCTTTGTCCCTCAATTTCTCTATGAAACCCCTAGAAAAATATTCTTCCTCTTCATGGTGAAGGCAGTGTCTCATCTAATTTTCCTTGCCTAAAAGTTAGGCATCAAGACTAAGGTAGTCATTAAAGCCATAGTCTACAGCTGAGGAAGAGCGAGTGAGCGAGAGTGATTCATCTTACAAGTTTTGGACAGCTATTTCAAGACGGTATGAAATTTCCTCTGGGAATGCCTACTTATTTCCTTCACTGCCTACATATGGTGCTGCTCACTCAGCTTCAGAAAAGGTAGCTTTAGGTGCAGTGGGTCCTTTCCTTGGATGCATTTCCGAGGCTGCTATATGAAGATTTCAGAACATGAGTTTCTGTGGAATAAATCTTGATTCATGTGTGACTGACAATATTTAAATGAAGGGGGTTAAGCCTCTGGTGATGTAAAGAGATTTAATTTTAGGTATTCATATTACAGCAGTACTTGGAGAACGTCTTGTGTTTGCTGTGAAAAATCAAATTTCTCTCTTATAAGGATATCTGGCAAATTGTGTAAGCAGGGTGGGGTCCACCTTCAAAGTGAATCTCCTTAAGACTAACAGTTGTCAGCTATTTTAGTCAGTGACTCATCAAGTCAACATCACATTAACAAATACTTGGAAGCATGGTCCCTTAGCAAAACAGCCTCAGCCTCTTGTATGATATTTTTAAACAAAAGTTTTAGCTCTGAAGAGACTCTGTATCCTAAAGATGCTCTAAATCATGGCAACAATGTGGAATTTACGAGTTGTGTAAAATGATTTTTTGTGTTTTTTTAATAGTTTTTGCTCAGGTTAATTTTCAAGACTGTATAAAAGATTAGTAAGCATTTAAGAATTAAAAACATGCTACGATTTAATAGTAGTAAAGTAAGTTTAGAAACATGGTTGTTCAGATACAAATATAAATAAACATATGTAGAAGGATCTGAGCTAGCATAGCCAGTGACAGCAACTTGGAATCATAGAACCACAGAATCATAAAATATGCTGAGTTGGAAGGGACCCATCACGTTCATTGAGTCCAGCTCCTGGTCTAGTGCAGGACATCTAAACATCACACCCTGTGAAAAAAATACAGACCAGTGATTTTCAAAATAGAATTTATTTTCATTTGGCAGGTATGTTTTTTCTAAAACATTTTTAAGTATATGAAAATGCAAAATATTCATTGATTATTTCTAAATATTGTTTTCTGATGAGTTTTTATACAGTTGTTAAAATAAGTGTATAGAAGATTCTGAATGGGACTTAAAAGTGGATCTCATGGGAATAAAATACTATTTCAGTCTGAAACCCTTGTTTTGTTTGTAATCTGTTTTTAAACTTCTTGTGTTTGGCCTAATTAATTGACATTGAATAGCTGATATTTCCCAACTTTGTAAAATTATTTAAGGTCAAAATATTCTTGTTATTCCCTTAGAATACTTATTATGATAACCGAAAGGGAGGCAAATCAAGCAGCATAAAGTTACAATCCCTGGTGTGAGATGTGACTTGGAGAGAATTTGAAAAGTAGTACAAAAGAAATGTTTCTTTTGCCCTTACCAATTCCTGGAATAAATTCATTTACCCAACAAATCCTTGTGCAAGTTCTGTTAGTATGCCTTGAACGCATAGTTCTGTGGTGAGCTACACCAAGTGATACACTGGTCACTCTCACATGAATGAGCTAATTTCTTTACTTCTTAAGTCCATCTTTCTCCCTAGACACAGCATAAATCCTTTCATAGACTGGTCAGCCTTCCTTCTGAAATCTAGGTACGGATTCATGCATTCAGTTCTGTCATACAATGTGCAGCATGTATGAGACTACTAAATATTGAGTCATTTCTTCCAGATAAATTTGTCAAAGAATAGGTTTCCTCTTTTCTCATGGTAACAAGAAAATAATTTAAATAAATGTAGAAGATAAATCAAAAGATGATGATGATTGTGATCAATGTGATAACTGTTGGCTTTCTCATTATTATTTTGTTATAGAAATATATAAGCTAAATGTACATAAGACAGAAGATCACTGACTGAGAGTCCATGAGAACTTAGTTGGGTACTAGACAGATTGTTGTCCTATGTTTGATGCTATTGTTCTGTGCACCTAAATAACACAGAGAGGCAGTTGAGTCAGCCCCAAAAGGGAAGAAAAAATAAATATATTTTTCTCTGTACTTATTACCGTTGTCATATATTATGTACAAATTCCCATAGGTTGTACAGCAATGAAACTAGAAACTAGAGAGGAAGAAAACTTAGTCCCATCTGAGCCATGATCTCTCTGACAGGAAAAAAGAAATACAGGTGAAAAATCTGGAAGCTGTTTTTAATCTTTTTGGTAGAGGAAGAAGCAATCTATGTATTTACTGAGCTTGACTAGAAGCCAAGTCAGATGACAAAGAACTGTTTCTCCTAATAGTTTCTCTATAGCTGTAAGAAACTATTTTCCTGTGTGCTGTAGCAAACAACAAGGACTTCAGATATTTTATATTTATCCTAGAATGTCTGTTCAAGGCAAAATATCTTGTTTAATTTACTTTTTGGCTGGAAAAAAGAAGGAAAATGTGTTCTGCTAGTAGTGTTAGAAAATGCAACCAGATTTATCAGTTGAACTACCTAGGAAAGATGTAATTTGAGATCCCTTTGAGCAAAAAAACTGCAGAAACATTGGTGTCTTGGTAGCATTGTATTCTATGAGTAGTTAGAACTAGTTTTATACCCTAACTGTTCTGCTGAAAAATCCTTGGACATTGCCCCCAGGTGAGCTTCTCCACTACTGGGATACTTCCTGAAGCAGTATTTTCTGTTTTAAAAAATCATATAGCCTTCTGTGAGTTCTCATGATTTCTTGAAATTTGCAGATAACAAGGGCTGTAAAGTTCAGAGCATGCATTTTGTACAATTATGTGCTTCATATGCAGGGATATTATGTTCTCTATCATATTTGGGCCTTTGAAAATGTTCCTTCAGTAGCAGATTATATCATCTGATGGGCAATTTGTGTACATGTCTTGCTTGTCAAATCTCTTTCCTTAACTATATACTTGAATGTGATTAAGTAATGAATAATAGATGTAATGCCATTCAAAATCTGTCATGATGTCCTGGTGCTCTCATCTAAATCCTACTGATCCTGATGCCTCTCCCTGATTCACAGAGTCTGTTTTGCTGAAAAAATACATCATTTAAATAAAGGGAAGAAGGGAGGAGGAAGTGTCTTGCATAAGTCCTTGCTTCATTCCTTTTGTTTTCTTGATAGAACTAAGTTCTACTGTAAAAGTTACCATTTTGTTGCTTACTAAAATATTGCATTATCTTTCCAGAGACAGTGCTCCCTATCGTGCTTCTGCAGAGTTCTGTGCTATTCCAACACCTGTCCATATTATGGAAACACTTACAGCTTCTGTTAAGGGCTTCAAGGCATAAAAGATGTATTCTGTGACCTCTGGTGTGCATATGTAAAGATGCATGAGCTATAGCATGAGCGAGTGCTGCATGGGGAGATAAGCAAGCCACTGTTACAAGGGATATAGATTCTCATAGCAGAGCCTGCTGAGGTGCCTGGTGCAATGAGAGGGGACAGGGACATGGCCCTCTCAACACCCTTTTTCCACCCACCTGCAGAATTGAAACAGAACAAAAATGGAAATTAGAAAAAGAAATTGAAAAATGAAAACCACCAGCTATGCCTAAGGACCAACACTTGCTTGTGGTTATGTAACAGGAAGAAACAAACAAAGAGAAAAATCAAACAAGACCACTTATTTCTGTTTCTTTCCCTACTTTCTGCCTACACCAAACTAGTGCTAAAGGTTGCCTTTTTTTTGCTCCTTTTTAAATCTGTCTCTTTTAATTTTTTGTCTTTTCTTCACTGAAACTGTCTGTAATAAGCTTACTATTCTGGTCCTACAACATTAACATTTCACTAGTTTCACTAAGTGTCAGAAAATTATTTTGCATGTCTCAGCAAAATATGTCTTCTGTTTGAGACATGGGAAAGTTAATAGGGTCAGGCTGCACACTTTCTCTGTATCTTCTGTTCATGCTGAAAAGGATTCTCTTCCCTTATTTAACATTATAGACATAATTCTGCTGCATCACAATTTTTTTACTGAATCTGAGTTTTCTAGGCATAAACTGAAGTAATTAATGGAATCACAGGCTTTTTTCCCCTTTCTCTTCCTCTCCTTATGTTCTTTTTCTTTCTACCTCTTCTTGCTGCCCCACCGCCTGTCACCCTGACCCATCCCTTTACCACCTACAGTCTCTCACCTACAGCATAACAGCTGCTTGCCAATCTTCTCAAAGAAAGAAAAAATAACCAGAAATTAACATCTCTTAGTTCTTATATTAGAAATCCAGAAATCACTTAAAATACAATTCATAATTATTTATCCCCTGGTATTTATCCGTTGATCCCTTTCCTCCAGTTTGCAGCCTGTACCTGTAACAGCATATTCTTTGATCACAGGGAAAATTTTGATTGAAAGCATGTGCTTCAGCAAGCCTAGTTTAAGTCCATTTAGAACCAAAGATGTTTAGGATCCCCCTCTGGGAAGCCTGTGACCTCACTGTATTCTAGCAACCTTGATTCCTGGTCCCACCCCCTGTCCTGTGGCAGACAGATTTGCACACAAAAGCTAACTGCAGAAGTCATGCTGGCAGAGAAATAAACTTCTCAGTTTCCTCTTCACCGTTCTAAATGAAAGCTCTGTTTTCCTTAGCCTGAAGTGTCTTTGGCTCCTCATTCAAGCTAGGAGACTCAAAACTATGCTTGAATAGCAGCACCTTTAGCACACGCTGCTTTGGGAACCAATAAACCAATTTCCCCTGCCCTTGATTGGTCTCTTGAGGAGCTCAGCATGTTCCCAGCCATTTTCAGATGCCAAAACTGTCATGACAAAGGCAATTAATATGGTAACAAGAGAGTTAGCATCCAAAACACTGTTTCCTGAGGGGCTTGTCACATAAGCTGCGGAAAACATTAGAAACAGTTACAATCTGCATTTCTTTCCCCAAATGCAAATTTCTACAAACCCTTGTAATTGCCCACATCCTGTATACTTGCAGTCAGACAAAGATCAAAAGCCTGATTGAGTCAGATGCAGAATAAATTACTCTTCCTAGTAACTCAGACCAGTAAAGGCTGCCTTGGTGAAGGAATAAAAGCAGTGAGCAAATCAACCTGGCAATGGAAAAACGTGTATCTCCCAAATGAGTATCTTATCTGTATGTTACTGGGAGATGTGCAGCCAAACTGGATGTCTTCACACAGCTCAGACATAACCAAGGAGTGTCTGATTATTGTATCATGGTGACTGTTGGCTTTTTTATTATGCTGTGGTGTAAATAGTAGTTAAATACATTGGTTCAGCTTCTCAGCTGCTCCCATATATACTGGACACAGGTGGTAAGACATAAAGGACCTATTATTGTATAGCAGTCCCGGGGCTGATTCCAGACCTAATTTTGTGTGTCTAATTCCAAAGGTCTATTATGTTCTAAGAGCTCACTGTAACACAGCAGCATTCTGAACCATGCCGCTATAATCCAATCAGTATTGCAAAAGAAATGGCATATTTCCATTTCATATTCCCTCTCCTCAAGAGAATCTTCATCTGCTTTGTTAAATTGACTTTATAGCCCATTTATGATACTAAAGCAGCACAAAGAGTGAGATCAAGAATCTGGCTCATTTCTGTGCCTAACTTAATTGTGTGCCTTAATGAAAACATAATAATATAAGTAATATTTATTTTCATGATGCTAGATAAAACAGATTTACCTATGAATCCACTCAGGTCTCTGAGGCTTTAGCAATTAGATGTTTTTGTTTTTTTTTAAAAAGTATTTTTATGCCATTCTTGGGGTAAAGTGGAGCTATTCTGGCCCCTTGGGTAACTCTGTAATTACGCAGCCTTAGAATACCATTGTGTAAAGATTTTCCAGCCTACCATTAAATCCTTCTATGAAAAAAATGGATTATGTATGTAATAGACTATGCAATGATTCTAAACCTTCCTGACTATCTACTCCAAATAAAAAAAAAAAAAAAAAGGAAGCCAGATACTAATTCAAATTATCTATCTAATTTGTGATTCTCCAAATCTGAACATTATAGAAAACTCAATGCCTTCCCTCAAAATCTGCCATGTTCCCATGTATATTCCCACCCACGTGTCACATTTTTAGAAAAAGGACATTTTTATGGCCAATAAGAGGATGAAGGAGATATTTTACAAAAGCTCTGTGCAGGCAAAGTGTTGGTAACAGAAAAACAGACTTGTAGCAAAATTCTTCCCGATCAAAACATGTCAATGTCTGAAAGGTTATGGGATAGCAACTCTTCCTATGACCTGACCACTGCTGACACCTGCTTCAGTCTGTATGACACTGTGAACCCATGGAACTTTTCTGATGCTTGTTGCCAGGTTCAAGACTCAGTATTCCTTTCTTACAAAGAGAAAAGGTGGGTCTCTAGCCCTCATTGGAAGTATCTGAAACCAGAGGTACCTCCTCTAACTGTAGTTTGCAACCTACGAAATTTTGATTCATCTCACATAACTGGACATTTATTTCATGCAGCTGGAATCTGTACTCTGTAACGGGTCAGTAGGAAAAGAATAAACTGTATCTGCATTATAAAACTTGAGTATGAGTGCTGTAGGCCTATGTTTCTTTCCTTGTAAAATGTACATTCAGTTATGTACGGGTTTCAAGGAGGAAAAATCAAGTTTACACCAAAAAATAGAAGCTATGGTATATTCCATGGGCAGACAACAGGGGAGGATGGTAGAAGGTACCGTGGTACATCTTAGTAAGTATAGCAGCACTTACAGATACCTTCAGAAGGTATCCATTCAGCTCATCCAGGATTTGAGTTTTCTCCTGGAGTTTGTTGCTTGTGTATTATAGTGGTTCAGCGGCATGTAGGGCGCTTGAGCAGAACCTTTGTTAACAAAAGTACATGCACCTTGCAATTTAAAAGTCTCTTTCTCTCTTCACTTTTCTCATCTAAGTCCCAATGCTGTATGGTGTAAAACCAAGTTTTTTATTGAACAACATTAAATCCTTTGTTTGCATGCAAAGGGTGACAGCAATCTATGATTCACTCAAGCAATAATTAATGGACTTTAACTGAATGGTTATGTAGAGAATGTTGTTCATGCAAATGATACTGGCTAATTCTTTTTTTTTTCCCTCCACTTAATTAAGAACCATTTTTTTTATGCAAAATCAGAGTCATGGATGCATGTGATAGTATTTCAAAACAAGAGGAGCAATCTATTAGCTTTGATTTGCTTTTATAGCCTTATCAGCACACTGTTGCCTTGAAGTTCTAGCAGTTTCCCAGTCCCTGGTCAGCAGACAGCTGACAATGTGGGGGAAACACAGCAATCTTCAGGTTCCCACTGAACTGAATACTCTCCCATCTCTGTTTCTCTATCAGAATGGCCAGACACAACATTCCAGCACCTGCCAGTATTGACCAAGCGCTCATTTTGGATGAGGTGGGGAATTGTTAGCAAAACCCTGCTTGCTTGTCGGCTGGGGTTTCCACCTGAGAAGTTGCACCTATAAACCTATGTATTAGTTGTTAAATTAAAGAATTAAAATGCATACATGGCATTACCTGGTGTGTAGTCATCACAATAACTTATTACATATAACCGCATTGAGTCAGAAGTTCTATTTCCAGAAGAGCAGACCAAGAAAGACTGAGAAATAAAGCCAAACTTACTATTACCACAGATGTACAGGGACATTTTACCTCAGTTTTTCGTCAGTTTGTGTACCACAGTTCTCCACGATGGCAAGATTTACCTCATCAAACATAAATGTCTACAAGGCAGACATTTATATCTGATCTAGTCAGTGTGGACTACCTGTATAGTCAATAGTGAAAAGAAGACAGCCTGAAAGGGTGATTAATTCTATTCTAAAGCAGCTATCTGGAATAGGGCAGATGAATTGCATCCTAAAACTGCTTATTTCTCTCCACTGACTATAAAGGGAGTATACAGTGATTAACTTGGATGTAGATGTCTGAAGTTAAGTGAGATGAATACCATCCTAAGTGACTTGAAGAGTTTTTCTCACCAATCTTTCTGTTGTGAAAGAATCTGTGCTTGGTTTATGTCATCAGTCCCCAGCAGGATCAAAATCAGACACATCAGAGATAAATGGATAACAGGATCCATGTCACAAACGAGCAACAAGTACTCCTTGCTTTTATTTACTAGATGGTGATTTTGGTATGCTTTTCTAGTAGGAAAAATATTCAATCTCTATGAATATTCATTAAAAAAGAAAATAAACAAACCCAACCCCCAAAAATTCCTCTAGAATAGTAACATTCCAGTAAAAAAGTCTGTTGAGTTACTGGTGCTTTAACTGTGCTAGCAAGAAGGCTCTGAATTACACAATTGTATTAACTTGTTATCCATCAAAAAGATAAAAGAGCACACAGTAAGCCATCTGCAAAAAAAAAACCAAACTGCATTGTTTTTAAAACAGTTTTTTATTTGCATTTAATCACTTGTCATATAGTACACCCAGGCAGAGTCAGGAGAAAACAGAGGAAGACTGATCCTTCTAAAACACGTCTTATTTTCATCATAATATGATTAGGACTGAAGTGCAGAAGTCCAGCTATATGTGTTTAACTTCTAAAAGTCAAGCATTAGAAAAAGAAAAAAAACTTTAAGTAATGGTACCTGGGTATTATCACACATTCGCCTGATGTGTTCTTCTTTGTTGCTTGGAAGCAGTCAGAAAATACTAAATACTTCCAAATTTAGTAGTGAATTACTGTTTGCTAACTGCAGTAAATATATTTACTTTGTGAAGGGCTGATAAGGAGAGGAAATTCCTAAGTCAACATGAATTATTTTACAGTATTATTGAGGTATTCTTGGTCTGTGGTCACAAGTAAAGGTCTGAGCAGAAAAAAAAATAAACCACTGTTTAAGATCTCTTTTTTTAAATTGATGTTGCCTAAAATTAAGAGATTGCAGGGTTTGTGTTTTGCCTCCTTTTAGAAGCTGCTGTGACTGGTAATGGCAAGCACAGCTTAAGACTGTGATAAAATGTAGATTTACCATACAGTCCTGGACCTCACGTTTTTGCCCTAAATACAGAAATTCTCCTATCAACCTTTAGAATGAAGCATGACTGTTAGAAATTTAGAATTAAGAAGCTAGACATGCAGAGTCAGGCACAGTGGCTCTGAAGTGAGGGAGAAGGAATTGGGAATCAGACATAATAAATCATGCACTATATTTACTTTGCAGAATGCAGGTGCAGGATTGATGGTTCTCCAACGCTGTTGCATACACTGCTGACACATTAACTGATGCTGTGACTTTGCATATTCATATTCAGAAGGAATGACTTGCTGACAGTGGCTAAGGAAAAAACTGTAAAAAATACTTGTGCATATTAGATTGCTGCAACTTTATACACAATGTAAAGGACTCTCATCCTTGACAAATAGCAAAGGTGTAGATGTGCTGGTGGGATGTCAGAACTTCTGTGCATGATGTAGTACGATCTGCAGGCAGAGCATGGGCGCAGTGAGGTGCTGGGATTGCTGATACTCTGAGTAGACAGCCTCACAGTGCAACTAAAGCAGGAACACTGCAGTAGATTGAAGAAGCTGAAACTTCAGAAAGGCTCTGCAGACCTTAAACCAATGTCCAATTCACTGTTACACTTAAGACAAGTGCTCCGATGCTCCAGTTCCTTTTTCAGTGTCGTAAAATGATCAAATTGCTCTAGACGCATACCCAACCATTGCCAGACTTTCTTTTTCAATTGAAAAACAATTAAATTTTGCAAGGAAATTTTGTTTAATGGAAAACAAGATCGTTTTACCGGAAAAGTTCAAGAAACTGTACTTTGGAGACTTCACTAGGGTTATTTGGAAAGTAGCCCATGTCAAATGAGCATTTGTCCAGTGTAAGAGAAAAACATGACAACATGGTCAGTATTGTCAAGAAACTGACTCTAAAAAAATCAACTACCATTGCTTTCATCCCAGACCAACTGTAGAAAATTGAGCAGATGTGGAATACTAAGTGACGGAGGCAGAAATATGGGAATAAATCTGACTAGATTTCAAATATATGTTTTTCAAGTTTGAGCTATTTAAGCCACATGTGGAATATATATTCATGGTTAAAAAATACAGATGAACTTGTCCTAGATAGCAGACTACAATTTGTCATTTCATGACGGTTAGGACAATTACACCTTCCAAATTAATAGGTGCCAAAACTGTCCTTAAGATAATGGTGAATGGTAGTGAGATATGTGTAGACCATGTCTTTGAACAAGAGGGTAAACTTCTAACCTAATACATATACAGGTCGATACTGTTAAACATAGTCTAGCCCAGATGATTGCAGTGAGAGAGCACAAGTTGTAAGTTTGGTGATAAAGGATAAATTCTAGATTAATAGCCTGGAGTCAATATTTCTGAAAATTGAAAAAAAGAGAGAGAGAGAGAGGCAGGAAAAACTGTTTTGTAACATATGGACAATATTCTAATGATGACAAAATACATGTCTGTAATAAACACAAAGTATGTACTTGTTTGGTCTTTTTCTGTTAAGTGAAAGATGCTCAAACAGTTGTAGCTCAAGTCAGAAAGCAAGGAACCGTGCTTAACTATTCACCCTTTCTGATTTTGTTTCTCACAGGAACAATCAAATCAAGAAAGCAGAGGTTTTTAGTTGTCAAGACCTACAGTGTTAACAATAGCTTATTCTTATTCAAGCCTTTTGAGAAAAATCTTGGTAAGATGTCATTGTAAGTGTTGGCGTACACTTGAGAAATCTGATTATTGTAGAGAGTGATAGTTACATTATATATATCCAAATCAAATGATGCTGCAAAACCTCCAATTTTCTCCTGAGATAATGGATGGCTTACTGTAGCCAGCTTCAATGCAAGGTGTCACTTCAAGTGTTGTGGCTTACGAGACACTTCAGTTATTTAATAGGCTGCTCTGTGAACACAAAGATATATGTCCTCTTGATTTCTAGTCTCGCTTATCTTCTCATTACTTGTTTTCAAACTTCCAGGAAAAAAAAAAAAACAAAACCAGAAGTGAATTATTAACAGATGTTGATATTTGGTTTGAGGGGGATGGTGCAAATTTAAATACATTAACTAAGATTCCGTAAGTACTAAGAATCATAAACTCCATCTAAGAGGATGTACATGATTACATCATAAGAAATTACATGGCTTCCAGGTACCTGGCTCTGCCTCCTATGCTTATTCTTTTCTTGGGCAGTGGGTAGACACTGGCTTGCAAAGCCCTCTAGCTAGAATTTTTCTGTTGTTCCTTTTAGACTTTTAGGAGGTATTTTTACATTATGGTGTTCCCTGTATGTGTGTTATCTTAGTCATTATCTCACAGGACAACTGAAGGCAGCAGTGTAAAAACTGCCTGAGAAATTGAAGATGACATAGTTGCACATTAAAACAAATGATGGAATTTTTCTTGCAAATTATTCTTCATAGCAAAACAAGCGAGTAGCATGTGCTTTATTACACATTTGTCTGTCAGAATAATTTAACTTATATCCAAGATAATGATCCTACAAGTACTCACACAGTTAGACAGAGAAAACAAAGCTTAGCAACCACTCCTGACAATTTTACTCCATGGTAGGAATAGAAGAGGTAGATATTATTTTTAAAATAGAACAAATTCTGCTTGCCTTCAAGAAAAGCTTTAGCAGACTAGTAATTGAAAAAAAGAAAAATTGACTATGAACTCACCAGTGTTCCCGGTGAAGAATGGGTAGGTGAAATGTTTTTAACTCTTTCTACTTCTCTATTACCACGGGTTTGCTGTCTTTTGTAATGTTCTCATAGGCAATGTAAGGAATACAGTCTGAATGAGACTTTTGTAATGTGACTGTGAAATGGCTAGAAAATCTCATTGAAAGAGAAGTTGTTGCTGTCCAGTGTTCAGTAGTGAACCAAATATCCCTGCTAGGCTCTGCAGGGCTTTATGCCAGGTCCATTAATAGCTTAGTTCCAAAAAGGTAAGACCTAGAAGGGTCCATGATGGTAATGTTCAATTCTGTCAGAGGCTTCTGCAGAACAGAAAGGCATGAAGTAAGAATTCTGTGTGTTGTTCAAAGAACGTGAGCAATACAGCAAGTAATCACCTTACATTTGAAAAGGGATCTAAAATAAGCATGAAATGCATTAGGAAGAGCATTCTAATGGTGGTAATATAGACCAGTAGTAGCATATGTTATCCATGAAGGTCTTTGTCAGAAATGTTAAGGACTAGGTTACAAATCTGTCAAGAATGCTATGGATATAATCAATCCTACATAAGAACAGATGGAGAGATTATGTGAATTTTCAAGACCTTTAACAGGCAAATTCTCTGGAATTCTATAATGACTTTATTATTGTGACAGCTTCTCCATCCAAACGAAAAATACAGACTTTAGGATAGCAAAGGTGTTCAAGACAACAATTGGGAAATCAAACTGGTCAGCTGGTGAATATCATCCCACCTGCAGGTGGAAGGAAAGGATAAAGGCTCCCTGCCTTAGGAAGTGTGCGTGATGTTGGACTCAGTATCTTAGAGCTATCTACCAGTTAGGTGTGCTTTATGGTCCAAAAGTGTTGCCTCTATGAGGTAAAACAGCCATAATCTAATGTTGGACTTGGTCTGTCCAATGAATCATGCTCCCTGAGCTTTAGCTTTGCTCAGAACAAAGCAAAATTGTCAAATATAAAGTAAGGAAAAGTTTGTTGTATAATAAATGATAACAAGGGAGAGAGATGCACAATGCTAGAATATGAATTAGCTTCTATACAATCTATTTGCTTTTACTAGAAAGGCCATAATTTGAAAGACAGGTAAACTTTTTGTTTATGCTGCTGTTGCCTTTGAACTATACAGTAGTGTAAAGCAAGTTCCCAGTTCTTGAGGATAATTGCTACAAATGGGATTTGTTCACACACAGCCTTCAGTGATTTTTTACAAGCGGGTCTTCCAAAGTCCCAGTGTCACAGGGAGATGGATACTGTAAAGGATTACACTTTTTGCCCCATATGCTGCTATAAGCCAGAGTGTTCTGTATGGCTGAGACAATGAAGATACAGCATAGAAAAAACAGTGACATTGTAAATTTGAAGTATATCCATATTTGATTAATACAGCACTGCCATTTCCTATTTTAAAACCTTTGGGGTATATTTCCTCTGAATTATCAGAGTCTTAAATTATTTGAACCAGAAGGTAGATATTGGTCCCACACTGACTACAATTTCTTTCTGTCTGGAAAAACAACAAAAACAACAATGAAACAATGAATTGTTTGAAGAGTAACATGTTCAGAGAGCCTGAAGTGACCAATCAAACGTGAGCAGGTTGGTGACAGAGACGAGGATGGGGCCAAATGCACTTATTTTTTTCTCACCAGATCCCAGTAAATCCCCTTGCTCTCCCCGTTGCACTAACAAATGACTTCTGAGGTACAGACACCGGTTTGAGGTGTTGATACAATCTCTGATCCCTATAGAGCAATAAGGTACTCCTACTGCCTTTGGGCTTTGCAGTAAGCTACAAATTACCATTTAACCCTGGTTGAAACTATTTTGAATATTACATCTTAATATCAATAAATTAGAACCAATAAAGAGAATTTAGTCTTTAATCAGACAAAGCGAACCTATGGAGACCTCTTCCTCAGGCTATCAAGGTAGTTATAGAGGCTGAACTTTAAAAGACCAGAATAGTTTTATGACATCTGAAACCTTTGTAGTCGAGCAAGTTAATATGTAAAAGCAACCTCATTTCCTGTCACAGGACTGCAGCAGATCACCAAATGTGTCAGGAAGGATTTTCTATTTGCACATCCTACTTCACTCATTTAAGCACATATATCACAGGACATTTTCACTATATTAATCTTAGGCTGATACATAAAACTGTGTTCATCTTCATAGTCAAAGCTCACTTTTTCCCAGTCTAGTGTTCTGCTGTTGAAATTAAGCTCTTCTGTGTTCCAGTCATCAACACAAAATTTGATTATAGAGAGTTTATAAAAATAAGAAGAAAATGTCATTCACAAGCAACCATCATTTAGCCAACTTTTACTTCTTGCTTTATTTTTTTTTTCCTTGAACTTCTTATTATGTAAATTCTTTAGTAAGTATTGTAGAAGCCTGGTGACTGAAATATATAAAAGTTCTGCTGTTGTGGGGATAATCATTGAACATGCATATTTGAAGTGCAGGGAACACATTATTGAGGTAGCTCTTAAGCAATATAGATCCAAAGAGCTGCCAAGCATACTAGTTTACCTTTATACTACTGTTTTCTTATAAGCAAGAGACATCAGATTCTCCTCTTGTCAACATGTTTCCTTTGGAACTAAATTGATTGATGGTTAAAGAAAGAGTTAGAAATCCTTGAGCTCTTTGGCTGTGAAATGGAAGCTGAAAAAACTTTTTAAAAGGTTTTGTGAGTTATATCTTTGAGGAGAAAAGAATTTGAATGCTGGACAGTTTCATAGTGATGCCTGATTTTTTGAATTCAACTTATTAATTGCCTGCTTGAGATAATTAAAGCATTTGTGCTCAAAATAATTGGTGTCATTGAAAATAAAGGATTTAACCTTGGCAGTAGATTCAATCTGTCTGCTCCAATTCATTCCTGTGAAGACAAGAGGAATCATGGTGTGTGGGTTTTTTCCTCTCTCTCTTAAGATTGCTAATAATTAGTTTAAACATTCAACAGATCATCTGGGTAATGGATGTGTATAGTCCCTCATTGTTCTTCTTTATATGGCAGGACTAGAACTGACACTCTCTTTGAGGATAGGGGTAGTCGTGGTACTGCATTGCAAGAGAATGAAAATAAGAGATGATTTATATAATCCGATCACATTTTTGTTAAACTTTAATACTATAGATTTAAAATTCAGCTAAGCTGGGTCTTTTTAGAACTTGGTTCCACAGAACACGAGATGGAAAGAAAATAAAGAAAGGTGGACCAGTGATCTGAATTTCAGTGTGGAGGGGCTTTTTGAAAATCAGCTGTAGGTTTTTGCATGTCACAGAATGGTTGAGGTTGGAAGGGACATCCAGAAGTCATCTGTTCCAGCTGGACAGATGTATCCGTTGTGATACAGAACAGCTGATACAGAACTAGATGCCACACAAAGATTTTACTGGCAGAATTTCCATGGCTCATGGATGAAAGTCCAGAACCTGATGTTAAGCCTTTACAGTTCCTGAGGGAATATTTAGCCCTCACAAGAATAAAAATATGAATTTGTCTAGTATTAAGCAGTGGAAGCAGGGGAGGGAGGGAAATTTTCAGATCTCACAGCTATCTTGCCTGAGGATCCAGCTGGATGACAATTTCTTTAGCCTTTTTCTTCTTTTCCCCTTTTATTTCTTTTAAGGACCATTGAAGTCCATCCTTTCCAAGATGTATGCAATATCTTATCTAGTAGAGGAGGACATGCAGTAAGGGGATAAGAAGCTTTTCTTTACACAAGGAAGGTATTAGAGCAATTATATAAGGTTTTCTGACATGGCTGTTTATCCAAAAGCAGGAAGACTTTGTTTCAGTTCCTTTTTTAATGCCTGAAGCTGATTCAAATATCTCTAAAATTGATAGAGCTTTTGCATAAAGTGTTATCCAATGCCCAGAATTGAAAAATAATGTTTTCTCCTCTTTCTGATATTCTTTCACCATAGAAAAAAATAAATCAGTTAAAATTCATTGGGCATTCATTAGAGGTTCATTAGAAAAACACTTGGTGAAATCAATGTCTCTGAAATTCCTGATATCTCATTTGGGGGTTCTGGTTTCCACACTTTTTCTTTGGGATTACTTATGCCTTTAGTATGGAATAGGAATTCAAAATAGCTGATGATCTGACCTTTGATTTTCTCTTTTGCTACAACTACATGCTTACATCTGGCTTTTGAAAAATTCACATTACTTGGGACTTGAATATAAGCTAAAAATAGCCAGCAGTCCAGATAATTTTTCCTTCATAAAAATAAGGACATAACATAAAAACTCCGAGTTCCCTCTAGATGAAGCTGGGGCTTTCAAAGGCTGTGTTGTAGAGAGCAGCATTTGGTGGCACCATCTTTGAAGCTCTATTTTGTCACTTTCTTTTCCCCCTCTCCAGTGAGGTCACACCCTCTAGTCCTGTACCGTCAATGACTGAACAGGTACATTAGGACCTGGGTTTCTGATGAAGGTTCTCAGTGAGAAGAAAAATGCTTTCCTGTTCTTTGTGCAATAAATCAAGAAAGACTCTGGTGTGGTCCTGAGGAAGTCTCTCAGCAGTGGCGAGGCCACACCTCAAATCCTGTGTCGGGTTTTGGGCCCCTCACTGCAACAAAGACATTGAGGCACTGGAGTGTGTCTAGAAAAGGGCGGCAAAGCTGGGGCAGGGTCTGGAGCATAACTCTTATGAAGAGCAGCTGAGGGAGCTGGGGGTGTTTAGAATGGAGAAAAGGAGGCTCAGGGGGATCCTTATTGCTCTCCACAGCTGCCTGAAAGGAGGGTGTAGTAGGTGGGGGTTGGTCTCTTCTCCCAGGCAACCAGTGACAGGAGGAGGGGAAATGGCCTCAAGCTCAAATGCACCAGGGGAGATTTAGATTGGATACTAGGAAAAAATTTCTTCACTGAACAGGTCGTCAAACATTGGAACAGGCTGCCCATGGAAGTGGTGGTATCACCATCCCTAGAAGCCCTCAAAACATGTGTGAGTGTGGCACTTGGGGACACAGTTTAGTGGTGAACACGGCAGTGCTGGGTAATGGGGAAATTGATCTTAGAGGTATTTTCCAATCTTAATGATGCTGTGATAAAATTTGTCCTAACAAGGCATGTATGTAAGAAAAACCTCCTTCAATGAAGAGCATATCCCCATCTTTTTACAGTGAAATACATCTCCCATATCCTTTCATTCGATAATGAATAATCATGCAGTTGCACCAGCAGTCTTTAGGGAGTACTTTATTGTCATCGTTCATTTTGTAAGTACTGATTAGCCTTGTACCTAACCATAGCAGACCATAATTAGTCCAACCTGTGGGACTCCTATATGCAAACAGACCTAGAAGATCCCTGATGGACACATATGCATTCTCCATTTGCTTCCTGACAAGTAGGAAGGGCTTTTATCTCCTTAGTTGGGACAGCCTCTATTTTGATCCCTCAAGCTTCCCGATACCGTAACAGCTCCGCTGAGGTGCTCCAGCGTCCGTCTCCATCCATCTTGACCATTATTCTTAACAGAGTCATTGCAGCTGAATGATAGCAAGCAATTTTCAGTGCCAATTTCCAAATATTAAAGAGTAAAAATAAAGGTTGCATTGGCAAGAATGAAAGAAATTGAAAAAAAAAAAAAAAAAAGAGGAAAACAGTAAAAATAAAAAATAAAAGGAAGGAGTGGAGTGAGAAAGGAAGGGACATGGAAAGGCAAAGGCAAAGGGAAAAAGAGAGGGAAAGAAAGAGGAAGAAAAGCACATTTCTAAGAAGTAGAATACTTTAGTGTGAAGATAAATGTCTGCATGATTTCACACACTATGACTTGGAAATCTCAGCCATGAGTGTTCATTAAGTTCATTTAAACTGTGTGTCTATCTCCATGTGAAGACACATGCATGTTGTTGTGTAGAACCCAGGACAATATCCCATATTCTAGAAAATCTACTGTAAGTGGAAACATACATAGGAAAGAGAATAAATGGGTTTAAATTACATTGGAGGTTAGAAGACAAAAGGTCATGAACTCAATTTAGTCTTACAAATGCAAAAAAACCCCAACTTTTTAGAGCTTCATTTATCCTCTGAATTCATGAGATCTGCCCAGACTCATTAGACTGAAGCAGTAGAACAGGAGTTAGGTGATATGTCACTATTCTTTCAACAAGACGATGGTACAAGCCAAGTAAAGCAGATAGAAATACATTATTTAAAGTGAAGGAATTATCCTCTTTGCCTATTGCTTAGCATAATATAGATTTTAAAAAATCTTTTAAAGCTTATGTGTCTCTAAAGCCAGTTCTCACTAATCTCCATCAATGTCAGCTCCCATTCAAAAAAATTATACAGTTCATATTCAAATTCATTTATATACAAATTCACATATATGTATGTGTATATGCACATACACATTTATACATATACGTATGTATGCATACCCAGAATTGTACAGTGGCCCATCCCACCCTCCTGCATCATTGAGAAATATTTGGCAGTATATTTGTATTATTGTTAAGGATTCTTTTCTTCAGGATACATTTTAAGGATACATTTCTTCATCTTTGCTGAAGGCTTTCAATTTTCCTTTCAATGGCATCTTTAAGGAACTAAGATGATAGAATAATAGGAAAAGAAAATGGGTCTTTCTCCTTTTTAAGAAGTTAATTCATACCCATGGGATGTGCCAGATTTCAATGCTACAAAACCAAGTCCTCTTATGCTCAGTAAGGGCTACATTTGCAATCTTAGCACCGAGTGTGAGAAGTGGTGTGCTTGAGAAGCTTAATGCCCAAGAATGACCAGCATTAGGGACAAGAGAGTACTTGAGCCTGAGCCAGCTTCTTGGCAACTGGGATTTTGATGTCATCAGAAATAGTATCTCTCCATGAGAAAGAGCTCTTATTTTCAAATCAGAAGAAATAGATGGTTTACATTACCACACAAAACTGAAATTCTTAAGCATTCCTTGCCACCTTGATCTCGTTTGAGCATTTGAGATGCTCTAATAATTATTTGATTTGTTTGATAATGCAGTTAATGTTAACAATGCCCTCCTGATTATTACAGATTTGTGGAAATTGCAGGTGATGGTGGCCTGTGGCATTCCTACAGCATGCATCTCTAAAAAGGACATCCTGGATAGAAGTTTGTGCTGACACAGCAAGAGCAAAAGGCTTTTCACCATCTTAATATCTCATTAAGCCCTAGCTAATGAGCAGTGTTAAACACACAGAACTGAACCCTGCACGTAGTACATTTGCTTACCCCAAGGAGTACCATCCTGATTTAGGCCAAAGACAGGGTTAATTTTTTGCAATATATGGGAAGGGCTGTGGCCAAGATCCAGATATTATTTGATATCACCTCAAGCCATTGCCGGGAGTGGGGGAAGGGACTCTTTGGCTTCCAAGAAGAATGTGGTTTCCGGTCCAGAAAAAAATGTGGCTGCTGTGGAGTTGTGGCCACTACAGCATATGAGCATTTCACATGTAAATCACACTCTCTTTTGTACTCTTTTGTAATTAATACTATTGCTATTACTGTGCATTTTCTTATCTTATTGCTGTTTCCAATAAATTGTTCTTATCTCAACCTGTGATCTTTGCCTTTTATGCCTCCAATTCTCCTCTCTGGCCACCTGACAGGGGCCGAGGAGCAGGGAGGGTGCACAACAGTGGAGAAGGAGAGCAAGTGAGCAGCAGTGTGGTTTGGGGAGTCTCAGTGGGAGAGCTAAATTGGGGAGGACCATTCCTAAACCACGACATAAGCCTTCTCAGCCAAAGTAGATCACATGAAAAGAAGTCTTACATCAGGCCAAGCCTGAATTCAAACTGGAAAGCAATGACACTCATAAAAATTGAAATGAAGACAAGATGTTTTGAAGTTTTTATTTTTGCATCTTAGATTGAATTAAAATTACAACATGGATATAAAAGAATGCATTCTAATTTCAGGTCGTTGTCCCAAACTGTCATAATACTCTGTTTTCAATCTGTAAACATCACTCGATTTTACTTAGAGCTGCTAGAGGGAAAAATAACAACATTTTCTCAGACTTTAACAGGTTTTTGTCATTTAACATCTAGTTAGAGTCAAAATATTAGTGTCAGAAGATAGTATTATGAACACCTATGGTATTTTCATCCATGTCTATTGACTATCATAGTATTTGGTGTGAGAGAACCAAGCAAATATTCTCAGATGTATGAAAGTACATGTGTACATATATCTGATTTTGCACTGCCCTGAAAATACCAGGCACAAGTCCTCACCAGCCGAAACAGACATATAGGAGAAGACTGAGTGAAAATTCAATGTTACAGGAAAGACTATTCATGTCTCTTATGGTAAAAGCTCCATCTCCATAGAGCACCATATTCCAGCATGATCAATATTAGGAAAAGTTTATTTAAAGGAGTATTTTCAGAGAAAAAGTAAATATGGCTTTTTTCTAAACTCCTCAAATTGTTTCTAGACATCTAGACATCTGTATAGAAGAATATGCTAATAATCTATGTACAGCTGGTTCAGACAATTACAATGTTGAGAAGTTTTAGTCATTGGAGACATACTATCACTGCAAATTTCTTGCCTTTTTGTCTTTGCATATGCATATTTATCTCTCTTTTTTTTTTTTTTTTTTTTTTTTTATTTTTTTTTTTTTTTTTTTTTTTTTTTTTTTTTTTTTTTTTTAAGTAAGTGAGGAATAAAATATTTTAACTGTAGGAACAGAAAGCAGGATCACAAAGGTGGCCAGAACAATCCATAAGTAAAGAAAACGGAGTGTGGAGGAGCTCAGCAGCTTCCACCTTTCGCTGTAAAAACTAACTGGAGCATTGTTCTTAAATAAAAGGAGACATAGCTGAATCTTTGGTCCAGAGAGGAAACAACGACTACCATCCTCCTTCTTTATTCTAATTCAGCTCTTCTGGCTATTCTCAGGATAGTATGGCATTCTGTTCCTTCCGTCCTTTCCCTTCCCGTCACAGGGATTTATGTGTGATTTTACTGTCTCCACAGTGCTCTGTCGCCATGAAGAGCAGACTAGCAATTAATTCATATTAGAAGTCAGTAGAAAACCATAGATCAAGTGTGGTACAAAGGACTCTTTAAAGAACACTGAACTTCCTACCACTGCCTGAAACCTAAGACAGGGCACTGTTCTCAGAAGTGTCAGAGGTAAGTAGCTCCACAGACAGGGCCAAAATGCACAGTCATGATTTGGGGCTTTAGAAATTTAAATCTGCCGCTTCCATAAGTATATTACTGGTTATGCATGTGACTGTGTATCCATGCCAGTTACATGTGTGGAGAAACTCCTCTCCCAGGTTCTAGAAACAATTTTCTTTCAAATGGTGTCATGCACTTATCTGATAACCACACTGTTTAAATGGAGCATCCAAAAATCCTGTTCTCGGCATCTCTCTGGAAAGCAGTTTACTTTGTGGTATGGCTATGTCTGCAAAAGTACTGATCCTATTATCACACCCATTGCCATTTTTCGTGCATACTTCCTTGTGACAGATAGGCATCCTTGCCAGGCTAAGCAGGCATGTGACAAATCCTAAAGAGCCTTGACATTAGTGTCTTCTGTCATTGCACTAACCTAGGGTTTAACTGGTGCAGAAAGGGTTCTGCCAACCTGCAACCATAAGCTGAATTTCATCTATTAATTACTGTATTTATATCTTTCTTCAATTATGAATTTTGACGTGCATAATCTGCAGAAAACCAAACCAAACTCCAGGAATACCTAAACAAGATCTAAAATTCCTTGTTTGACAAAGGTGTTAATTATACACTTAAGCACATAACACAAAGAGGAATTCTGTTCAGGAAACTCTCTCTCCATATCTACTCTGTTTCTGTGTAGTTTATTTCCCATGGAGGTTATGAGAAGATGTACTTTCAGAGGGCAGTACTTTAAAATGTGGCAGCAGTGTGTATTGTTGTGTGTCATATAAAAGGGAATTATACATTTATTCTCTCTGACACCTCTTGCAAAAAGCTGAGACCTGTCTTTTCACTTCTCTAAATTTGTACTTGCATTTCTGTGCTTCCAAATACACTGATGGTGCAAATCAGAGAATTTGCAGCTCAAATGATCTAATTTATAGTTGCCATCAAGCACCTTGCAGATTTTCTTGTGACCACTGAAATAGAGGCATAAAGGAAGATTATTCTTTCAAAAATTCATTCCTCATATGTGCTGTCAAGAAATACCAGGTGGAGGGGAAAAAATAAGGACTACAAAATAAAATACAAGGAAAGGTGCAGTATAGATCTGTAAAACACATCAACATATTATGAATGTTTTTGTGAGGTGTTTTGTATCTTGCTCCTTTGCACTTCCGCTTTTCCTTTCTATGAAAAGAAATCTCAGGTCCCATCACTCTAAAAGCTAGTGTTTTATCAAGATCTCTGGTAAAGTTTTATATAAGCTTTTGTGTACTTTCAGTCTCAAAATATTGTGGCAAATGACAGAACTCAATTAAAATACAGCTTGAAATAAGAATTTGTATATCTTTTGTAATATATTGCTTAATAATCAGTTACGGGGTGCTGGCACACTGTGTGTTTGAGAAGACTTTAAACTTAAATTTATTTTTTTTTAATAAAAAAAGTAAGATGATCTAAATAAGCAAAAATATGTTATCGCTCACAATATGTATGTATTTATGTATTACAGATCTTGCTGAAAGGTCTAGAAATTCCTTTCAGCACATAGTACTTGCATGAGTGATGGGGTGTTTTGTCCTTTCTGCTGCTTATTTTTTCTTCTTTTTCCTTGGCTTTGATTCTGAGGACAGCATGCTCTTTTCATCTTGCTAGAGATATGGCTCTGCATAAATCTCTCAGGAGATCTCACTCTACCCAAGCAATTTTATGGTAAAAAAAGGAATGCTTCCTTATGTCTGTATAATTTCAGTTGTGTAAATCAGTGCATTGACCTTAAAGGCATCCTGACTTTTCTGTGGATCCGCCTTGTTCACAAAGTTTGGCTTGTGAATTATAGCAGCCGTAATATCCTTTGCCTCCATGTTATGCACCAGTAGATGGCATTTTTTCAGTAAGTGTTTGAAAAACATATAGGTTTTATTTTTCTTGTACAAAAACAGTTTCTGAGAGGGGAAAAACAAATAAACACAAAGGAGAAAGAAAAAAGAAAAAAAAAAAGAAGTGAGGAAGAGCGAAAACTGAGACTTGATGTTAAATATTTCCTTGGTGACCTGAATGAAGGAAATGATATCTGGTTTGTAAGTATCAAGCAGTTTTGCCATTAAGCTGAGAAGAAGCCAGCTAAAGTATAAAATATGGCTATAAAGCTTCACATAAACTGCAGAAATGACAAAATAAAATATCTGTATATGCTAATTATGTGGTGTAGACCTAGTTTTGCATTTCCATAAATCTTTCTCTTGAATTGTTATATTGGCTAGTAATTAAGAGACTTATGACAAATTACTTGATTTATATTCTCAGCCAGGTCTGGACCTTACTAGGTACTGATTTCAGCAGGGAAGCTTTAAGAGACACACAGGAATACGCCATACTTTACCGAATGAACCTGCAAATTTTTTTTTGTGCTGTCAGATGCTTCTGGAGTGTCCAAGGATTTTATGAGGATCTATGAACCTTTCAGTTGTGGAAGAATTTTGTCTAAAACATAGGCTTACTATCTTGGAAAGAGAGCAAGACTGTGTCATCACGTACCTAGATATAGCTAGAATACTTTAAGAGTATAATTTTTTTTTTTGATCTCAAAATAAATCATGTATGGTATATGTAAAATTAAAATTTCATTAGATGTCCAGGAAGAAATCACTTCCTATGAATCCAGTTCTTGAATATAATTTCTTTTTAGTCAATTATACAACATCAAAGAAATGCATGGAATTGCTTTGTAGACAGTCTGGTTTGCATAAACTTTATTTGTTTATTGCAGAGAATATCTAGGATCACCATTCCAAAGATGGCACAAACAGGATGAAAACTTTATTTACAAACTGTTAACAAAATACTCTTTCCAAACAAAGAGAGGAAAAACATTTTGTGTCTCATCAGTTACTGGTTTGACCTTTTTTGATGCTTCCTTGTTTGTTTTATTTTTTTTTTAAAGTGGGCTAATTAATTTTGGCTACACCAATTCAGTGTTTATTTTGTAATCTTTACGCCTATGAGGTCTTACAAATTGTTAAGAGGTTAGCAACACAGGTCAAAATACTTCTCTTTTACCTCATCTAAGGCAAACCATTTCTAGATCTTATACTAAATTAAGCATTACAGCTAGTCTAAGAGGTTTACAAGTGTGAGGCATAAAAAAGAACAAAAATCCTTAGATAACTGATAATTTTACTCCATGCCTAAGTTCTCTGACATGAAAATTAAATAATGAATTCTTCTTTCTGAGCTGTATAATACATTTCTGCAAGGAAACCAGAATTTAGACCTTATAATTACTGGAGGATTTGAAGGACATTTAAGTGTGATACGTAGTGTTACCTGCTACAAAGAGTAGAATATTATCCAAACAGTATGAATGTAAGTGCTGTGTTCACAGATAAGGAGGTTAGTTTTAATTCTGTTTTAAGAGTCACACAAATATGTTTCAGATATTATAATTATTGCCACAGGCTGGAAGGTTGCAAGAGAGGAAAATGTTTATGGATTAGTAATCTCTTGTGGCCACAGGTGTCCAAAAGTATTTCTTTTCTTCATAAAAAATTAAAAAAAAAAAAATTAAAAAAAAAAAAAAACCAAACAAACCAACCAACAAACCAACCAAAAAGCAAGCAAACAAACAAACAAACAAACAAACCAAACAGAAAAAACAGCAGCGAGAGAGAGAGAGAGGTGTGACAAGTTAAAAATGATCAAGTCACACTTCAGTGTAGAGCTTCTAGTAAAAAACTGAGGGTGAACCCTAGAAAAACTCCCAGCCCACTACTGTAAATACTGCTTTGCAGCAGTGAAATCTTAATTAGTATTTTTCTTCCGTTTAACTGCTCCAGTGGGTAAGAGATGCCTTGTACCAATTTTTCTCTTTTCACTCCCCATCTCCCTCCCCTACTCTTTTTTTTTTTTAATTTCTCTACCTAAGATTTCCAGGGGGAATGGTGTCTATAAATTAAACTAACTGGCCACAGTGTTATATGATTATTGTCTAAGTGGAACAGATTTATCATCTTCAGATTTTCATTTCCTGTTCCAAGATTTCCGTTAAATACGTATTACTCATGAATGACAAAAGGACTAACAACAAGAGAGGCTATTTCCCAGGGGGAGTAAATACATTTGGAGTGTGTTTATTATTGAGATAATGCTCTTCACCAATAACCAATTGCACATTCTATTAGATTTTGTGCTCTGCTTTCTAAAAACTGTATCTATTAGCAGGTGGGGTTACATGTGTTAATCCACTGAGACCGATGAAGCTACTGCCTCTCTTAACACTTCAGAACATTGTAATTCTTCACCCTAGTCTCTCATCACCTCTCCTAGCCTGGTCTCATGCTACTGTGTTGGCTTGGAGGAGAATGCCAAGTAGAAGCGTCCAGAAGTACAGTTCCCTGTGTTGTAAATGTAAATTAGGGATCCATGGAGAATTTTAGCTCTCATAAAATCTCACTTTAAGGCACCCTGGGTTGAATTAATCGTTATTAGTGCATTGCAGTCTGCTTTAATTAATATAGTCCATTAGCATATAATAAAAATTCAGAAATGTAATTGAAAATTGTCAAAAGAATCTGACTGATAATAAAAGATCTATGCCCAGGTGATATTTTCTGTTTTAAACACATAAGAACAACATTAAATATCACCTGCACCACATATGCTTTCATCTGGAAGAAACCCCAGGCGAGCACTGCACACAGTTACCACTAAACTTCCTTCTCTTCCTGGCTTCCTTCCTCTGGGTTGTAGAAGCTGCTTTGCAATTTTTGAACAGAACATGAGAACCCTTCTCATGATAGTCCTTGACTATCTGATGTTATTCTTTTCTTCTTTTAATTTGCCTCATTCTGAAATACAAATAGCATAGTTTGACAGTGACTGCAACAACATGGGAGCACTCTGTGTGTAAACACCATGCTTGGCTATTTGTGGTGTCCTCTGATTACAGCCTCTTGTAAATGAAAATGATGTGCCTCTTTTTCACCTGTCACAAAGCCGTATCAGGAAATACATAGCCTAGACTAAGGGGGAGGCCAGGGATTTCTGCATTCTGTTCTTTTCTATTTGCTGAATTCTATGTGTTTCAGTTGTCGCTTGCATAAAACGCGGCACTGAAATTTAAGGTACGTCACAGTTGCTGTTGCTGCTGTGGGGACATCCCTGCTCTAAATTTGAACTGACTTTGGCAAAACAGATGCTCAAGCACTTGCCTTGATTTCAGTCTGAAGTCTGCTGTTTTCTTGTATGCTCCAGCAGTTAAACCATATATAATATCTCAGATAAAATCTAACATTCAGATTCCTTCAGGATCTGCACTCACATCAGGTGTTACCAGTTACCAACATCAGACACTGAACTAAGACAATAAATTTCAAACCTTTTCTGAGGTTTCTCAGGCTCCCTGGACTTTCAACTGAGATGAACAGACAGATTCACAAGTAATTAAAGAAAAAACGACTTCCAAATCTGACAGCAGTTAAACTCTTAGATACTCTGAGTTTTAGTCCTTATGCTGAATAAAACAGAGCCAGGAGGTGACCATTGGCTCTGAGACAAGTTAGCACCAATTGCTTGGGAATCTGTGTTTTTAATGCTGGTCCACCCCAGCTAGTTGGAGCAGCCCAAAACAGATCGAGTGCTGGGTGCTAGCTCAGCTCACACTGAAACGGTTTGGGTCCAGCACTCAACCTGGCTCACTTTCCTTTAACAGCACATTCTTCACCAAATTATTAATGCATCCAGGTCTAATCATCCCACCTTCTCTTAGACACTTGACCTGAAGGACCAAAGCTGTCATGTTAGACTAGATTCTCTTCACACTCAACGAGAGAAAAACATGTCTGAAAGGCAATTTATCCCAGCTAAGGACTTAAGAGAGTGTCATGAGTCTAAAGTTAGGTAAAATGAATCCATTTCCTTTTGCTCTCAATTGTGTCCGGAGGAGCCAAAAAAGCCTCCCTCTTTCAATAATGTGGCAGGATTTAGGTGCCTAAATTGTTTTTTATCGATCTAAACTTCATGCAATGCGACTACCTATCCTCCTTTCCCTTTAATGAGGGCTTTAGCCAAATGTTTAAAAAAATATTACTTATCAAGTAAAAGCATTCTTTCAGTTCTCTTATTGAAATCTGTATTTTCAAAAGCCTTTTGCCAAATAGTTTGCCACTATTTGTCACTTACATTTATTCACTACTTTGAACACTAGGCTTAGAAGACTTCCATCTGAACATCCCCAAGTAACTGGATTTTTACAAGGCTGGATCAAAGTTTATTAATAGGCATTATAGAAATGTAGGGAATAACATGATATTAAGAAGGGAGGACAGGTGTAACAACAATGAACCTTCCTAGAGCTCAGTGGATGGGGAAGTTTTGCTTGATGTTTTGTCTGGTTTTTAAATTTACAGGAAAAAGCAAGCTATTCTTCTGCTGTGGAATCAAGTTCCCAGAAAATAAGGACCAAATTAGTCTTATAAGTAATGGATTACAATGTCCCTGCTTACTATAATCTTATCTCTTTAACCACTTACACAGTAATTATTCGACAAAAGACTGACACTCTTTTCTATTTCCTGGTTGTGATCCTGCAGGATTGCAGCCATTAAAGAATCATCAAGCAGAAGAAGTGTAAAGTCTTTGTTGCCCATTTTTCAAGAACCTTTATTAAGGTTTCTCTTTTTTCATTTGCTTGCAGCACACAATTTCTCCAGTAACGATGTGCTGGTACTTGATTTTCTTTCTGCTTAACAACAGGCTCGATTAATTTTTTTTAAATGCTTTTTGGATTTAATTTTCTTCTCCTGGATTAGCAAATCAGACTGAGCAGAGCTAGAAAACAACTGTATATTCTTTTTCCACAATATTCTTGTATTTAAATTCTTGATTTTAGAGGTTTCATTTTTTACAGGATGGGAAGTTCTGGACAAGAAAAACATTCTTAGTATTTGAAATTGAGTTAATAGAGATAATGTTGAATATTTAAAAAAAAATTGAGTAAGAATTTTGATCTCAAGCTGAAAAATTCTCTTTCACTTTCCAGATACTCTGAGCTGTATCAAAAGGAAAATATTATTGTCCATGTCCCATGAAACACATTATTAACATGTCCATTTTTATAACAAAACATATCCTTAACTGCACCTAATTAAAGCTGAGTTCATCTGCTTGTATAGATTTTGAACATTTTTACTAAAGGAAGGAAGCTTGGTAGCAATATCTAGAGCTCTAGAGCTTTCCTCTTTCCCCTTACTCTAGCTCCCAAGTGAGTATCAAGCCCCTTCTTGTCTACTCACAGTCATGTCCTGCAATGCCTGCTTCTCTGGTGTTAATGTCTATTTTTGATTGGAGAAATGGCATACGCAGTCCTCAGTGTTTGAAGGAAGTCTGAACCCAAATGGCTCTGTGAGTCAAAGCCCTTACTAATGGCAGGCTGTTACTCAATGTGAGCTTTAGCTGAGACTAGATCAGCAGCAGGTTAGAAACCATGGTGCTCTCAGCTGGGACAGGCACAGAGATGAAGCCTTGCCACCTCATTAACCACCACTTTCTCAACACCAATAAAGGCAGCAACTCAAGATGGGGTCTGCCTAAGAGTTCATGCAGAAACTCAGTATGGATAGATACAGGCTTCCCTACAAAAATGGGATATTCTGGAACTGATCTCAAGGACTGATCATACACTTCAGCTGAATGGATGGAAGAAGGAACTGCTGATTGATGAAGCATTAGTGCAACTGTTGTACAGAAGCTACCTGACCATAAATGTCACATGATGGGAAGTGTGGATGGCTAACTCTGTACATTATTGTTAAGCATCTTCTATTGTCAGGTTATTCTTCCCCAGGAGCAGGACTTGTTTTTTCTCTTTGTCAAACTGTACGAAGTTCCTATTTGCTGTTTCTCCAGCCTATTGAGGTGTCTTTGAAAGATCACTCTGAAATACAGAAAAAGTGCTGCTGTATCAACCACTCTTCCAAATTTCTGTTGCCTGTAAACTTCTTAAAGTCAGTCCCATCTTTCACTATATCACATAATCTGTGAGGTCTCTGTGTTTTCCTGAGAGCTGAACAAAAACAACTTTTGTTATGCAGAAATAAATCACTGTTTGAATGGCCTCTTATGGAGTCGAGCTGTAAACAGTATGCACAATCCAGTTTGAAAGACCAAAAATCTCTCAGGAGGTTTTGATAAATCTTAGTAAACCTGGAGATGTGCAAATTGAACTGCACTGCTTCCACAGACTTTGTTAAAGCCCTTCATGGAGTGAATTTTCATGCTCTGGACCCTAATACTGCAATTAGACTTGGCTGTACAGACAGGAGTGACATTCACCTTCATTTTGCTTGAGGGGACAATGGAGAATTGCACAGTTCATTGTCATTTTGTATTAAAACAGATAAGAATGGACTCTAGGTTGTGACCCTTGTATTCAGCGAGACCTCCAAAAATCACTCAGCTGCAGAGATAACAATCAAGAGCACCCTCGAGGCTGTGTATGCTCTATATCAAGAGAACCAAAGAACCCAGTGAAAATGCTACATGAATATTTTCCCTGGCTTCGTCCAAATGTTATTGCTCTATGTACCTGTCTTGTAAGATCAGCTCTGAAAGTTTTGCAAGTAAAGTAGAATCTGAACATCTTGTTTTACTGCTGGTAACTATAAAAAATAATAGAAACATAATACTGCTAGACTGTGAAATTTCCTTCAGAAACATAGTGAGTGTACAGAGTTATCGAAGAACAGGTATTGAGAAATACTGAAAATATTCATTACTAAGTAACAATAATCCCATTATTTTTCACATCTTTTCCATAGTAACAAAAGACAAATTTTTCCATTTACTTATCTTTAAGTAAATGTCTACAACCTCTACTTTAAGATATTAGCTACATTTTAATCTGAGCACTCCAATCTGATCAGAGTCAATGTTTGGGCAGTTGTCTTAGTAATAGCTGTCAGCTGTAAGTGTCCACGAGGTCAAGCAATACTATGTGGCATTTTTGGGTGCAGCAGTTAGACAATGAAGGACCTAAGCACTCTTCAGGATTAAGGTCTTCATGGACTGCCCTGCAAAAATCTTGAACTCTAGGAAAAAAATTGGAAGCACTGAATAATGAAAATTACTTTCTTGTTCCTGCAGATGATTAAGAAAATTGAGAGATTCTCCTTCCACTAGGGAATTAGCTTTCTCTGATTAAAACAAACAAACAAAAATCTATGGGTTTTGTTTTTGTGGTTTTGTTGTGGAGGTTTTCTTGGCTTTAATAGCCGTTTCTCAGTTGCCCTTCCAATTACTTTCCCAAATACTGACTTTGAGATTTCTTCCATATATCCTCTGTACTTTGGTTTGCACATGGGAAATGAATGCTCTACAAGATGCTTAGTATCTCCTCTGCAGTGAACCAAAGCTGACCAGCTGCATCAGAGACTCCTCTTGTCTTTCATCTTTTTCTGTCACTCTGCTTTCCTCACCTCTCAAACCATTATATCCTCTCTGGTCTCCTCTCTGCATATATTTGTTTTTCTTCCAGCTACTCCATCCCCCCCAGCTCCAGTACAGAATTCCAGTGAGGCAGTGAGTTCCCTCAGCCCGTTTGGGTTAGCAGTGAGACAGAACTCCCTGGGGTGCTGAGTCAGTATGGCAGAGCAGGGACTGCTTGGCACAAGCGTTTAAACAACAGTGCTGACGGCAGCTGAAAAAAAATCTGCATGAAAATTACACAATCCATGAAATTTATTACACCTGCAGTTTGCTAGTTGAGTTCCTAATTTGCATGCAATATTTTGCCTTCAAGTGACACAATATTTAAACACATCTACTTCTACATGTAAAACTCTATTCTGATCTAGCTGAGATAATTATTTTCCACTATCTATAGTAAATGCCTGTATGTCACATGTTAGTATTTCTGAACTTTATTTGTTCTTTTAAATAATTTGGTCGTGGAAAGATCTTACAACTTCACAAACTGTTGTTTTTAAGAACCTTTGCACTAGAAAATTCTTCAGAACCCTTACTCCCTAAATCTTTCTTCTTTGTTGCTTTGATTTACGGCTTCTAAATCATTTGCAGAATGCAATTTGTAATTAAGTGCATTCTTACTCACGTATGCAAATTCTAATGAATACTTGTCAAGATTCTACTATTTTTAATAACATTACTGCTGCTGTGCTGAGAATTCTTGAAGATAAGACCAATTTTTAATAGGTCAGTGTTCTTTTTATAATTACCTGACTCATTTATTTTTTTTGCCTTTGCATGAATATTATTTGTTTGCTTTATTTGATGCTGTTAGCAAGAGAGAAAATTAAACATCTCTGCATGTTTGGTGCAGAAAATAGTTGTAAATATTAACCTCTACTACAATTTTAACCTCTACTGTGGATATTTTATAAGAGGTGTGAATATTTCTTTCTCTTCAATGCGCAGGGAAATTTTATGAAAGAGTAAAGAAAATAGTTAAGCTTCTTATTTTTTCTCTAACTATAAATTCCAGTGGCAAAAATGCTATGCTAGAAACAGCAAAATCTTTCAAATATTGATTGCATGGTTTGCATATAGTCACATTCCTGTTTGGGTCTTGATCCAAGGCCTCTGTTTATTTATGAATAAAAATCTCAGTCATCTTTAACTCAGTCACAAATCAAAATTGAAACACATCTAATCAAAATCATATAAATTGATCCAGAATTAAGATCATTAAGTCATTTAGTCTATCTTCCTTCCTCACAGGTGGGATTAGCTACACCTAAAATTTTTGTCCCATCTGCTCTTGGAAAATATTCCTAGAGCTTCCTAGATGTTGTGTTCCACTATTTAACTATCCTGACATTTAGAAAACTTTTCCTTAAGTCTTACCTATATCTCCCTAGCTACAATTGAAATCCTTTTTTTCTTCAATTTTTCTCATATTTGAAGACTCTTATCAGGTCTCCCATTGTATTCTCTCAGCAGAAACAAACAAGCTCAGTCTTTCACTACAGAAAATGTGATTTTAGCTGTCTTATCACTCATTCCGGCCCTCGTCGCCTCCTCCCAGCTGCTTTTTGACTGGTTCCTGTTTTTCTGAGTGCCCATGTGTTCCAGTACACACAAGTTCTCCATTCAGAACTTTGTACCATCATAAAACTGAAGGATACTTAACTTACCTTTCCCGCCGCACTCCTCTTCATACATCTTGAGATGCTGCCTGGGTTTCTCTCTATGAGCATGATTCTGCTCTGAAACACTAGGGACTCTTCTCCCTGCCTTGAAGCTGTGGAATCATGTGGGAGAAAATATACGATTTATTGACTGGAAAATGCTAACTAGAGGCCACTTTGCTTTTGATGTCAGAACTGATTGATACTGAGGAAACTGTTGACTGCACTATCACTTTCTGTTTATTTTACCTAATTATCCTACAGTGCAGTCATAAACAGTTCTTAGTGGAGGGGAAGCCAAAATATGGATTTTTTTTTTTTTCTTTTTTTTTCCTCTTCTGTGCATGCAGTATTCCTGACACAAAGTATATAGTCTCTTGAGGCGGCAGAAGCAGAGAAGACATTCCACCACTTCAATCCAGCCTCTTCAAACAACTATGTCCTTTATTCTAGGCAAGCAGAGTAGATTTGAACTCTTTCTGGCTAAAGGGGGTTGAAATGCCGGCCTTTCACGCCTTATACAAGGGGTACAATCTCTAAGCATTTCCCTGAAAGACTTGATGTTCCCTGGCTATATAAAACTGCCTGGATGAAGCTGATCGATGCTGTTGCTATGTTGGGCAAGCTCTGAGTGTGTCTAACACATTAAGTGATGCCAGAAGGGCTTAGGTACAAAAAGGAATAACAAGGAACTTGGATACAAAAAGTATCTTTCAAATATAGGGGGAAAAAGTCAGACACGGTGCTAGAAGAACATTGAACTTTTGTCAGCCAATCCCATGTATCTGCAACAGGATTAGGTGGCTCCTTATTACATTTTAGATATCTTCACTACGCCTTAGATTTATGTAAAGTGTCCAACTCCATATTTGCATCTGGGCCTATATTAAAAATGCCATATAACTGTTTCAAGGAAACACATTGACTCTTAATAGGACCAGACCAAGCCTGGTAGTTTCTTTACAGGTGAAAAACCCCCAGGATTTCAAACTGCTTGGAGAGGTATTTTTTCCCTTAAGAGTTTTCTTTTGAACTATAAAGAAATATAGTATTTGCTACAAATGTCACAGGGGGCATGTCTCAATATGGTGGATTGAATTTTCTTATTTGAGACTAAGCTTTAAAATTTTTTTGAGCTGAATATATGAATAAAATTTTTTACTAGGATATTTTAACTCCATAAAGATTCCTATCATTGCTATTGTTCAAAATATCTGTAAACATGGTCAGATATTAATACCAGCCATGGTGGGTCTAAATTTTTTTTTAGTAAAAAGAGCTTTGTTATCCACAGCTGCATGAGTCATCACCAAACAAATACCAACAGCTGTATTTGTCTGCAATTAAGCTCCATTAGTATTACATAGGACTCAAAATAGATGACTCAAGTAATAAGAGTCCATTCCTTCCATTTTTATTTCAGGTGACTAACTTCATCCTATTGAATATAATTGAATTAGTCAAGGAAGAAGATGTTATTCACTAGAAAAAGGAGCAACAATCCCAATATTTGATTAATAAAGGGTAAATTCCTTGGAAACAGAGGTGCTATACTAAATAACAATTTCTGTTTTGTAACTGTGGGCTGAAACAGTGGAATCAGAAATCAATTGAAATGAATCATAATTTTAAATTAGCCTGCATGATTTTATCTGAAATACTATGTGAATATATTTCAAGTTGTGTATTTGACCTTGATTTTGATTTAACATACAAGGAACAGTTGGAATCTGTGGCAGGGTCTTTTTTTTTTTTTTTTTTTTTTTTTTTTGGAATAGGAAATTATATCTTCACTGCAGTGAATATGGAGGGTCAAAGCCTTAGCTGATGAGAATTAGATGCAATCAATGAGCTTTTATCCATATTCATCAGCTGAAGATCTAGACTAGAAATTTAAATTCTTGTTTCCCAGATTGTATTCATGCAAGTCAATTTATTTTGGCAGTGTAATCAATACCTCTGTAAACAAAAGATATTTACAATAGCATAACCAACCATACTCTGGAGGTCATTACAGTGATTTCATATTTGTGTTCATCCATTATTATGGGGCAATATTAAAAGTTTCACAAAGGTTTCATTCAGTCATTTTTAGCAAATTAAAATAGAATCATAGAACCATAGAACGGTTTGGGTTGGAAGGGACCTTAAAGACCATCTAGTTGGAACTCCCCTGCCATGGGCAGACCCATAAGTTCTACCACTGACCTGGAACCTGGTTTGACAGTGTACTCTTGTGTTTATATTAATGCAAAAATGTGTGTGTGTAGAGTTAGAATATATTAGTTTGGGCATTAAGCTGACGATATCGGATAAGGGGTGGAGTGTGTTGGGGTGACTTTATGATGTTGTATCCCCTATCGTCTGCTCTATGCCCAGACATGAATCCTGTGCCTTTCTGTGCCTTTAAACTGGGTCCGAGAGAAAGGGGGAGAAAAGAGCTGAGTGAATTCTTTGGCAGCTTGTGTTCCAAGGACTCACAGACTCCCCCGTGTTCTCACTGCTGTGGCAGAGCCAAAGGGAGCACCTTCCTGCTTTTCCCCAGCTCTAGGCTTCTTTTCTCAGGAGAGGGATGGAGAGTTAAAATTCTTTGCTTTTTAGCTAGCGTGCTCACTGAGGCAAGAACTTTTCCTGGGAAAGTGGCTTTTTCTTCTTCTTCTCCTAGAACTGTTTCAGCTCTACTCTGGTCCAGAACACCATCACGAGGAGGCCCCACACCGCAGCCCGGAGGGGCCCACGCCACACCCCAGCTGTGGAGAGAGCAGAGCCACACCTACAGAAAGGACTCTGAATCTATCAGGTCTTCTCCACAGCGAGAGGTTTTATTATCTAACATTATTAATTCTTTTTGGTGCCTGCGTGCACTCTGATTGTTAAATAAACAGCTTTTTTTTTTTCACTTTCCTCCCAGAAAAATTCTTTCTGAACCTGGTGGGGGAGGGGCTGCTGAAACCTGCCTTCTATCAGAGGACGTTTCCTCCAAATTTGTCTCAAACTGGGACATCCTGAAATATTTTCTTCTTCATTTTTCACAATTTGCTTATTCATTTTCGAAGCAACCCAAAATGGTGGATGAAATGATCATGTACTTTTGTATTTTTGATTCTATCAAACCTAATCTTTCTGAAAATAGTAGCATTGACCTTTTATTTGAGTTTAGTAATATAAGAAACTTTGTCAACACTGTAGAAATTCAATACCTCAATTTTAATTGTTTAAAATAAACCTGGGTAGTTTTTATTTAGAGGCGATTTGCCATGTAACAGTGCAAGTGCCAATGCTGAACATTTCATTCAGAACATGATATTCTATTATATTTATTTTCATCCTGCATTTTAAAGAATTATTTATTCTCTTAGAGATGATGGTCACTGAATTGCAGTACCGTTCTATAAGAAGAATTGGTTGCCAAGATGTTGAGTGGCTAGCTTGAACCTTTGAGTTCTAAATTTCACTGAACTAGTCATAGTATAGTGCTGTCTATAGAAAGGCTGTGAAATCTATTTTTCAGTTTCAGCTGTTGCAACAGGTAATGGTTTGCCATTTAATAAAGATAGACTTTTGGAAAAAAGATCAGTCAAGATCCTTCTAGTCCATCCATGTAGTTTCAGAAATTACTCTGCAAACACACTCAGCTCTATTAACTCTGTTACTATATCTGTGCATTCATGTGACACCTGTGGTCAGTCAGGACCTGTGGCTGAGAGATCCTGGTGTATACTTCATAGGAAATGAAACAGCATATCATCAAGGCATCAGCTAGTGATAGCAAAACATTCAGTCATCCATTTAATAGCATGAAAATCTCACTATGACTAGTGAATTTTAACATGGGGAATTAAGCAAAAATTTTCTCTGCAACCAGCTGTGTTTTTTTTGGTAGAGCTTCTCAAAACACTAGATAAAAATATTAATTATGAATGTATTTTTTAATTCTGTAAATGCAGCAGGGTATGGTATGCCAGTAAAGGAAACTGAAAAAAAAATATGTTTGCTGACACTTTCTGTAAACTGGATGAAATTCAATATATTTCTCATGAAAGTCACCACAAACATTCCACTGTGTAGAATATTAAGAGCATTATCAGTACTGTCAGCTAACATGTAATCTGACATTTGGCCTCTAAATGTTTCACACAGAAGTCAGCAGCAGATGCCTTATTTCTTTCACAATGTGAATACCTTCTCTATTGCTCATTGTTTATGGCAGTCATTATTAGCTGCTGATTGTAGCGTGATTTGTATCACAGTGAGACAGATGATCCAAGAGAAAAGCTCTGCTCGTCCAGGGCCAGTACCTTCCTGTAGCCCAGATGTCCGCACTGTACTCCTGAAATCAGGGTTAGGATATCCAAGACGCTTAACCACATTTTACAAGTAGATATAAAACAGTATTTCCAGTAAAAGAAAGAAATTAACAAACTGGAGTGATTCCAACAGAGGACCACTAAAATATGGGAGTGTTTAAGGGGCTGAAGAATATGATGCATGTGAAACTGAGGGAGCTGTTTGTCCATCATTCAGAAGAGTGGGTGGTGATCTAATTGCTGTCTCCAAGGTTCTAATGGAGGAATATAGCGATGTTGCACTGCGACCTTTCAGCACAGCAGCTGTACTCTTCACAGAAGTGCCTAACAAAAGAAAAATGCACAATAGACAAAACTTGCTTCTAAGTTTCCCTGAATGTAAAGAAAAAGCTTTTCACAATGAGGACAGAGACTGGAACTGGATGCCCAGAGAGTCTGAAGAATCTCCACTCTTGCAGACATTCAAAACTCAGCTGCACACAGCCGTGAGGAAGCTGACATTATATTAACCCTGCTTTGAGGAGAAAGTTCGCACGGGAAAACCACAAATGTCCATTCCAACCTAAAGTATTCTGCAGTTATCCATTTCTTGTCATCTCAAGTCACCTGTGCTGCACCTGGGAAAGAAGATTTTCACAGTCACCTTAGGGACTGTCAAATCCAGGGTATGAAAGTTTTGAGAAGAGGCAGCCCAAAGGCAGGATGAACAAGTCAGAGAAAGAGCTGTCACCCCGTGGCAAAACATAAGACATTCTGACTTCTCCAGAAAGATCTGTGTGGAAAGGTTGGTAGAACTGAAACAGGTGTCACGAAGAATGTGCTGCTGCATGGGAACTGAATGATGTCCAGATTTACACAGGAAGATCTCAGAGATGAAGAGGACTTTTTCTCAGTGAAGTGCTTTAAAATGTGTCAGCCTTTTTTGTAACAATCCTTCAAGCTAAGCCATTACCAATGATCCTGCTGCTGCAGAAGGGAGGAAGTGGACTGATGTCCAGAAGAGAACAGTGCAAAAGAGCACTAGCAAAATCGAGAGACATGATCCTTGTAGATCCTCTGAGTGTGGCCTGAGAGCATGTTTGAGACAGGGAACAACAAGAGAAAAGGAAAACGTACACAATCCAAACCTTCATATTAAATTGCTCAGTAATGAGCACAAATGAGGTAAGGTAGTCTCTATGCCTGTCATTGTACCACAGTCAGATGGACTAAATCAAGTGCAGCAAAAGGACCAATGATGACTTTTAATGGGAGGGACAAGTAGCTTGATTTTTTTCCACCTGTTTTTCTTCCTATGTAGACTTTTCAAAAAGAAAGGTTTCCACCTGGATCTGTCCTTCCTCTGGGAATGTGCTCCGACTTAAAGATTTATGGTTTCTTTCAAGGGCGGGGGGCGGGGGTAGGTCTTTTAGAGCGTGGAGAAACCACGCTCACCATTATTTCCTTTTTAAAGTCTCCTAGTGTTTCTTACTAATAGGTTACTTATGTGTCTCCTGAACATTCAATATCAGCATCTGTCTATCTTCCCTAAATGGTCTCTGTTACCGGGAAAATTGTCAGCAATGGGTTATTTGAAAGAGATGCTCAGTATGGCTTATAACAGTTAGAATACTCTGACTGAAGATGATACTGGTGCTGTTTAAGATAAAACATTTGAAGATCCTGTTGGATTGAAGATTATGACAAGGAAATTTTATTGTGGGACTATGAGCATTCAAAATAGTAGCAACAAGTGAGGGGTCATGTTTTGGGAAAAGCAGTGAGAAGAAAATGAGATGTTTAGCAGTGGTGCAAAGTGCACTGATGCATTTCTGAAGAGCTGAAGGAAAATTTAAGTGGATGGCAACATTTTCATTTTTTGCGGATGAAGACAAAACAACATAACATCGGTTATGGAAAGAAGGCAGAAAAATTCATGTGTAAAGGACAAGTTTGTTTACCTGAAATATTTTGGTCTTCTCAAGTTAGAGGTTCTTGTTCTCAGAGGTATAATTATTAAATGCTAACATAGCCTAATATCAATATGTTGTACTTCTTCCCATGTTTCCAGTATTACAAAGACATCATTTTGCAGCAGGAAGTTCTCTTTCAGCAGTGTGGCTCTGAAAGCATAATTTTCAAATGCTTTTCAGATTTTATGCCTGGTAAGTGAGGCTCTTTACCTTGTGAACTTTCACATTATTGGGCCAACTGAAATAGATGCTCTTGTCCTTTCAGGATAGAGTTTCAGCCATAACACTTAATTTCTGACCTTTGTGGGTTTAACTTATGCTCCATTCTGACCTTCAGAATACTGGCATGAGTATAGGCATTTGCATATTATAGATCCACAGCCTGAAATATCTACTCAAATTTAGAATAAGTAGCTGCTGTGTATGCATAATGCTTGTGGGGGTTTCTGTGGGGGTTTTGTTGGTTTGGTTTTATTTTTTGGTTGGTTGGTTGGTTTTGGGGTGGTTTTGTTTGTTTTATTGTTGTTTGGGGATTTTTTTTTTGTTTGTTTTTGTTTGTGGGAGGTTTTTTTTGTTACATCAGTGAGACTTTTTTTTTTTTGCTCCTGAATACATGTATATATGTGTCTGTGCCTTAGGACACCAGAACCCATAATCTGGTACTGAAAGGAACACAATGTGCAACACACGAGCTGAATAGGAGGACAATAAAAAGAGATTTTTTTTATTAGTTTAAAATTTGACTAATGTGTTGTTTTGTTTTTTTTTTTTAGAATATATTATAAAAAACTACTCCTAGACTAAAATCTTATTTCAAGTTTCAGCATGTTGTGGATTTTTATAAACAAATTACAAGCTCCTGAATATAGGGGTTTATGTAATGAAAAGGCTGACAGTCCCTTAACTACAATAGCAAGAACAGACATTAATGCAAAAGGAACACTTTTCCAGCAGAAGGGTGACTTTATAAATCATTGCTATGAAAAGTACCTTTCTACTTAGTTATAGTCAATCTGCAAATCATAAACTCATTATTTTCCTGGCAAAAAAAATGGGCTGGATTGGATTTCAATTTTTTTTTCTTGAGTCTCATTATTCTACATCTGTACTGACTCTTCCTTTCAATCATTTCCTTTGTGATTGCTCAGCTTCATGTTTCCTATAATTTGTTAGGCTAAAATGCTTGACGTTTATACTGGGAGTCCCATGCAGATAGTCAGCTCAGAACCTGACTTTCATCTTAAATGGGCAAAGCAAAAAGCCAGCAGAAAATGGAGGCAAAGGAGAAGAGAAAAAGTTGTTTATATTTCTGAATAGCTTAATGCAATGCTGTAAGAGCTATTCTGGAATAGAATACCTTTCTCTTCAGATAAGCACTGGCGGCTGTGCCATCTGCAGTATAGAATACCTACCTGCTTCTGAAATATATAGTGATTCTGTGATAGCTGACTTATATTTACTTACAGAAAGCAAGCTATACTTTCTCCTCCTGGATTTGTTCTGCTTTCATTTACTCAGTTTGGCAGCTTACCTTGTGTACAAGCTGTCAAAATTTGACTAATGTGCCTCTGGGAATCAGCTGGTCAGTAAATCTTTCCTTTCTCAGGCTCCTTTGGCTTTGTTGAACTGCTTTGTCATTATAGTAACCAATTGAATTAGAATTGGTTTTTTATTTGATAGGTCATTCTCTGAAACAGACAAAAATTATAGCAGCATGGTAACAAATAGAACAGAGCCAGGGTGGGGGAAAGCTTAATTTATTTTTTATTTCTCTCGTGAATAAGAGTCTTAGATTTCCCAATATTACCTTAGAAAGATGAAAAAAGAAATTTACCTGTTTATGTGAGCAATAATTATATATTCTATGTAAGGAGAAAACATTCTGCTGTGCACTGATGAAGACTGTTAGTCATTTCATCATGTTCTGCAGCATTGCTTCTCCTGACTGCGCACAGTACTAATAAAACAAGTTAATGGAGTTTATTCTGTCACAAACACTACAATTTCAAAGAGCTGATTGCAGTCTATGGGAAATCAGTGTCTAACAGCCTCTTAAAGATGCACAGTAGTTTTAACATATTATCTGTCAGAAGATATACGTTAAAGCACTCTAGTTATATGTGTAAGAAGATATGGAGAAAAGGAGCAACAGCATCCGCTGTTGCTAGTTCACAGGCCATTTTATGATAGTTGGATCAGTACACAACAGGAGTGCCTCCATGTTTCCAGTATTTACAAATTCTCCAAATGATAGTTTTTCTGAAAGTCAAATTAGCTAGGATATGGAATTGAGAAATTCACATTTTATAAGATGCATTTAAACCAAATTTTACTATTTAATAAGTAACTTGCAGCTTGGATTGATGTTGATAAAGATGTACAAACCAAATGCTGTTTCACAGTCTCTGAAATTGCATGTTATTCATACTAAAATATGAGGCTGATTATAAGATGCAATGGTAATCAGACTGAATTAATAGGAGCCCTTCAACAAACCTTCATTTCCTCAAGACTCATGACATTCCCTGTAAGTAGACATGGAGAAGATGTACTGTTTTGGAAAATAGATTTCAATTGTTGCATGAGGATTGAGGTATGTTGCTTTGGTTAATCAATAGAACTTCCAATTTAAAATACTGTTTAATTGACATGAAGGTTTTCTACAGGATAATAAGTTCTTCCACCCCCTCAGTCTAATACCGATTAAACTCTAAGAAAAGAGAAAAATGAAAAGGAGCTGTTTCAATGTTCACTAGACTTTAGGATCAAAGAAATGCATTTCCATTATGGAACACTACTATTTTACTTCACTGTCTCCTTATAAGAAACTCGTCTCTTTGGCTCATGGAATACTAAGTAAAGCTAAGGGATCTTAGGAAAGCTGAAGTTTATTCAAATTTCTAAATTTGAAATTTTCTAACAGAGGCAGACACTAATGGGTCTTTCCTTGTATAAAATTTAAGTACACAGAAACTATCAGGAATGCAGTAGTAGCACTGGAGACAAAGCAAAACAGAGTTAGTTTATTACTGGCCTGGACTCAACATTAGCAGGATGTCCTTTGTTCTTGTTTGTGATGCTTTTTGTGGCTTGGTGAGAAATAGGGACAAAAGGGAGATGGCAGCAGCAGATGTGGATATAAAATGTGTACACTGTTAAACATATGGCCTTAGATGAGAACAAACACAACAGAGATGGTGAAATTGCTGTTGCCATACCAGAATTTCTGTCACACACATGATGTCTAGCCAGCAAACTTAATTTACAGCCAGCACATTAACAATTCCTAGGATTTACTACGTTGCCTATATAATTTTAAATATCTTCAGTGCAGTTCTAATATTTTCCTCTTTTTTTGCTGTTTCCTGTATTATTTTCAAGGTTAAGGGCATTTTATAAAGAGATATAATCCCATGTATTCAGAGACATTATTGATCTCATTTCCATTGTTTAATTTTGCACAGTGTAAAGTCTGTCTTTGAATAAAATAAATGTATTTTCAGGACATCCAATTAATGATGTATTAAACATATTTTTTCCAAAAGTTTTAAAGTGCATAATATTTTAAGTCATTAATTTTTCAAAGTAATTTAGGCTTAAAGCCTGTTAACTATCTTTTGTCTTCAATATTAATTTCTAATACTTTCTGCTAGTATATCAAGTCTAAGTCAATCTGCCTTGGTTTTATTTAACCTGAAAATCACATAAATATTTCTCATTAGCCTATATTCCTGACTAAGTGGCTACCAGTGGGTCAGCAGGATATTGATAACGGGGCATATTCTCTCCTTAGATTGTTAAATCCTGAATAGGTCTGCTGACGTGCAGAGTTTGTGGCTTCATTCTGCAATGTAGCAATGTGCAATGTTGCATGTGTGAATGTAAAAGCAAGATCGAGAAAGGATATGCAGAGATGCTTACTGCCAGACTGACTGGAAATTGCTCTGGGGAATGAAAAGAAGATTACTCAGTCCTTCTGACAGAAGATGGCAGAAGAGGTTAGTGCCCAGTTAGGATAGCAAGAGCTCTGTTCAAAGCCCTTGCCACTCTGATACAACTATTGCTTGTCATTTTATCCCTGCTTCAGCGGTAATGAAACCAGCATGCAACAACTTCTGTCTCATACTGTTGGGCAATACTTAGGGCAGCTGTTGAGCATAGCTACAGCATTAATCTCTAGTTTAAGTCCCATTGACTTCATTGGTGTGCAAGTGCATGGTTCTGAGGATGTCTCTGCTGCTGTCCTACAAAGAAACAGTCGTGAGCTGCAGATGAGAGCTTTCCCTTTCTTCTGATATATTGGCGTCACCTTAAGTTTATGCTCAAATAAATATCTTCCACTATGTAACCTGCAAGGACTTGCAAGATCTTTGTTTAGATATTCAAATTTAAGAGACTAAAACTCATGAGATAACATTTTACAAGCATTGTAGAAAACATATGTATGGCTCTCCTCTTGTGCTACAGCTTGTAGTTATTTTGTCCACCCTTTTAAATAGTGGTATGCTCTATTTTCTCTCTCTAAGGAAGAAATAGAAGGGTGTCACAAAATGGGGGTATTCCATTAGGTGTAATTTGACTACAACTTCAATCACATTTACATTATCTACTGGTTTTTGAGTTATGCTGGTTCTATTAAGTATTGAGAGTATTTGTACTGAGAATATGTAAATAAAATTAAAAATTTAAACTAATAGCAATGCGTTTTAATTACGTGTTGATATTGAAATGCAGTAAAAAACTACTCAAAGATAAGGCATTATTTTATACCTTTGGATAAAACTGAGGTTAAATCTGTTTCCATCTACCCATCGTAATTCTTCATAAGTTGTATTATCTAAAGGAAATGTGAAAGTAATCAACCTAACAAGTTTATTTATGGGAATGGAAAAGGAAGACGGCCCTACAGGTCTTTATGTATTAAGGGTTCTCTAGCTCTTAGCTTTACAGTAGGTACGATCTATAATTTTTTTCCTTTCCTATGTTATGCAAGGCTTTCCCTTGAGAACTAGGTCCCTCAGATCCATCTTATCTCAATATGTAGATAATTTCTTCTTTTCTTCCTTAGAAAGCTATGAAAACGAGGCACCAGGGATATGAATGTCCCATTTGAGTTTCTCAGACACTGTATACAATCCGATGCAGCACCTTTTATTTCGACGTATCTGTAGGAATTTGTCACACATTACTGAAATCCTCTCAGGGGAAGTACAGCAGCTGTTTAACAATACTTGGCATCAGGCTACAACGTATTAAGGCAGGAAGTGATGAGCCAAAACATATCAAATTGAACTGCAGGGGCAAAATAGGTATGCAAAATGCAAATCCTCAATCGGAATTTGGCCAATCCGCCAGGACTAAAACTGCTACTCTTGCAAATAGTGATGTGGAATTAAAACACAATTGTGGGTATGCTGGATAGAAGTCTTACTAATCCCTTTGTTCAGGAACTTACTAAGAAGTATTGACTGTGTAGATACCAGCCAATTTATTGAAGCTGTAGCCCTAGGGAGCTATTGCAAGTTGTAGTGCATTATGATGTTCTGCTCTGTGGCATTAGTGCAAAATATATACCCATTGCAAGTCAATTTTAAATGCATTTTTCTAATGTGATGAGTCATAGTCAGTGTGTAACACTTTGGATCGACTTCAAATTTTTTAAAACTTTTTTTCTTGGAAGTAAGGATTGTTTATATATCTCCAATCCTTTTAAAATAATAAGAATTTTCAGGTGTATCATGAAGCTTTACTAAAGTTTAAATTAAAGGCATAAAAATGTTGAGATAACTAAGGCAATAAGGTGGGTTTTTTTGCAGCAGTATCAGCTCAGGATTTGAACCATGTTCTGAAGAGAGATGGAGAATCAATTGTACTGAGAGATAAAGGAAGACGTTTCAAATTAGTAGAAATGTGTGAAAACAGACTAACTCTAGCTATGCTGTGGCTGTTCAGAAAAGGAGAAAGACTGGTAGTAGATGATCTCTAAGGGAGCAGATCTGTTACAGAAAGTACTGAAAATTATGGTTTAAAATAAAATGTAAAAAGGAGGACTACACCAGAAAAGATAGCATGAGGGAAGTACTTCCTCTCTTAAAACCAGGAAGGTAAAAGAATTCTGCAAATCGTGGCATGTGGGTGTTGCTGGAACCTGTATTTGCAATAGTCGCTGCTGACAAGAAAAGACCAGACCAATCCACAGAGTTAAGTAAAGAGAAAATGAAAAGTTGAAAGATGAAAGATGGCACTAGTTAAGAAGTAGTTCTTTGAATTACTCCTGTTTGCCAGAGGGTCACAGGAGAAAATTAATTGCATGACCAAAAATGTGATGAAAATACATAGAAGTCATATTCAGTTTTCAATAGAAAATGCTCTAGATTCACAGATAAATAATTTACTTTTTTTTTTTTTTTTTTAAAAAACTTACAAAAAAGAAAATGATTCAACAGAATCAGTCAGTAGCTGGAAGTAGACTTATCCCTGAAAGTGAAAGAAACAGCCTAAGAAGGATTCAGACAAGCAAATGTCTGTATGATGTGAAGATAAAAGGGGCATAATATGCAAAATTTAGTTTTTTCAGAGAATATGCATTCTAACGTAAAGCAAGATATTCTTAGGAATATGGGTCAATTAATTTCCATTGGATGAAAACACATCTAAAGTGGGGTGTTCCCTAAGGCTCACCAAACTGTCATTTGTAGGAAGAATTCACTGAAGACTTTGCCATTCTTGATTCAAATTGAAATGAAAACCAAATTTTGTAACTTCTAGCTAACAAAGCAGCCAGCTGATAGTTTGCTTTTACTTCTTCATGGTTGTATAGAAGTATGTTTTATACATGTAAGTATAATCACTATATATGATACTGGATTCCAGAGTCTACTTTGTTCAAACGCTGCAAGATGTTTTAAAAAGTCTCATAGCTGCATAAAGGGAAAGACAAAATATTCCAAACCCTTTGAAAAGTACAGCAGGAATTACTGTTGCTGTGTAATGAACTCATAAGAATCACTGGACATTGATGACTAGGATAGAAATTGGCATACATTATAATCCAAACATTAAAATCAAAACTGGAATTAAAAAATAAAATCTCACTTTGGGCTGTGAAAGCACATGGTTAATCCTACTATCAAGGGAAATTAAGTGACTATATTTGATGCTATCATGGAATGCCTAGTTCCTTTAAAATCACTTATATGTTTTCTTAGTGCCTCTACCAGACCACCTAAAACTGATAATTGTTTGAACCTCAGAGATAAGAAATACTGAACCAGCAAGTGCAGAAGAGTATCTGCTAATGGCAGTGTCCTTAGTCAGTGGTCAGATAATGGTCATGCTCATCAGCAGGGACTGGGAGAAGGAAAGTACTAGAAAAACTAAGGTTGCTGGGCATCCTAAACTTAACTGTCCAGCAGCACAAGGTGCAAGGGAGAGGGAAGAGTCACTGAGACCCTGAGGAACTGTGTGATAGTCTAAGTACTTTAGAGTTGCTAAGGACAGAGTTCATGAGCTACGACATCTGAGCGTGTGTACTTTATGTGTAGGTAAAAGGAGAAGAGAGAAGGAGTTGGAGAAATGCAGACAGCTCTATGGCAACACTTGGAATTTGTGTTTTGGAGCTTAGTGGAGTATGAAGTGCTTTCAATAGAAGCTCCTACTAAGTGCTGCTTCTTTATGGGAAGTACTGAAACAAAATCTTTCCAATCATTATCAGGCATATTTCACCTTGCAGACAAAGAATATTGGCTAAAATACCCATTAAGTATTCGAGTTTTACAGTTCATTTAGGCTGTACAGACAAAAAATAACCCCATCAATAAAAAATCTTGAGAATGACCTTATGCTCCTTTCTCTAAAGAAGAAAAAAAGCATATGCTGTATAGATGAATTAGATGATGGGATACCATGGACTGCAGTTTAACTAAAACCATTGATCTTTACAAATTACACCCATTTGACAACAGGGATCCATCAAACTCCAATAGTACAATGCCAAAAAATATTTTTTATACTTCACTTCTTTTATCTTTCTTCACCCTGTTTCTGATTATCTTCTCCATTTTATGGTGATGGCACTAAACGCTAATGAGGTCATTCCTGGTCCTTTCCCAGTCAGTCTTTTTGGCATGATTATTTCTGGAGTTGAACAAACTGCATGGAATAAATGAGAGTAGCACAGTAGGAGACATTTTCAGAGTTTCATATAAGAGCTTCCACTGATAGTTCACCTTGATGGCACAGATTTATCTGCATTGCTAATTTGTGTGCTTGAGCCTGCCTGTGCGAGTTTGTGTGCGTGTATTCTCTTTGGCAGTTCAGTCTCACAGATACTACAGTACAAGCGGCTGGCTTAACTATTTGTCATAATTATGAGAAAGATCTGTCTTTTCCACCTTTCTTGAGGTTATTTCTGTTGCTGGACTGTAGAATTATAAGGAAGGCTGAGGAGTGATAGCCTCAGGAGAGCTGCAAAATGAAGAAGAATCTCTATTAACATAGCTACAGATTCTGTGAAGTTGTATGAAACAGTCACTGATAATAAAAATTGCTGAAAGGAACCTCCAGTGATCAGAAAGAAATGAATTTGGACTAGGTTTTTTTAAATTTGATTGGGGGGGGGCTGTTTGTTTTTTGTTTGTTTTGGTAGCAATGTAGGTTTTGTTATACCCGTTTAAAAGAAAATATATAGATCTGGGTTGACTGATCAGAGATTTAGTTAAAATTTAAACAAATTGGTATTTCGTTTGGGATTTTTTTAATCAGATAATGCTTTTTCTTTAACTTTTCCCATCAGCTTTACTAATTCTTGCTTGCAGGGTAGGGTTTGTTTTTTCCCCCTCTGCCTTTTTTAGTCCCAAGATATTGCTGAATTGTTTGCAAATATCCATTTACTTTTTCAAATCCTTAGCTGAGCAATAGAACTTAGACAACTTCGTGTGAATTAGAACTAAGCTAAAACTTCCTTACTCTGTAACAGTTTATCTGTCAATTTGAGATCCAAAAGGAGTCTGCATGGCTGTATTATCTCACATCTGTTGGTTGCTGACCTCTTTTTGGTTCTGACCACTGAACTGGATAGACCTTGACCCTAATCCAATGTGACAGTTGTACTGTCCCTCTGTCTTGAAAGGGTTTTGGCTGGTGCAGAGATCCTGTTGAACCTCTTGTACCATTCTCATGTCCAGCTCCAGAATAGGAATGAGGACAGAGAATTGTAACACCACAATAATATTTGGCTTTAAAGTTTGCTGCTAGATGCCACTGGTTTAGTGCAACAGAGGCTCTTGATAGGCCCATTTGCAACCACCAGAGTTTTGTGAAGTATTTAAGTCAAATATGCATATGTACACCTTTTTCATTACAGCTAAATGCAATATAAAAAAAAACCAAGCAAATAAACAAACAAAACAACCCACCACACAAAGCTAGCACCAGCTGTGTAAATGTACCGATTAGCTTTCTAAATGGGGAAACAGAGAGATTTATTGTTGTGCTTTTAGCCATTAAACTAGGAAGTAGCTGCCTCATCTTCCCTAATTTGCAGCCAATTCCTGAGTCAGGTTTCCTCCCTTGATCAGTTCAGAGTCAGCAGAAGTGTTGTATGAATAAGGATGAAATATAAGCTGAGTAAGGACTCCTTTCTTGATCTACAGGGAGAGACAGAGGGAATGATTATAGGACGGACAGTCTGCTACTCTTACTAGAAACAATTTGTAACAGAAAATATTTTTGGAAACTGAGGTTTTTCTTTTAAGCTATGTTGACTTGACAGAATATTTAGCAATTTATGTAACTCCTTCTCTAATTGGTTAGGAAAATAATGAACGCAGAGCTAGTTATTCTTGTCAGAGTTCCAACTTTGGGCTTCATATACAGCTGCTGCAGAGGAGATCGCAGAGCACTGGCAAGTGAGGAGACAGCATACATCAATGTCACTGCATGGCCACTCTTGGAGACAAAGCGTCCTTATCTTCTTTTCCTCCCTCAGTCAGGAAAGTGAAGAAGATGAGCTGAAACCTGCTTTCATTCTCACAGATGTCAACATTAAATTCTCACTAAACCTAAAGGGGGCAGAGTCAAGTGCTGCTTGAGCTCCTTTTGCTTGTCTCTCCCCACATACACTATTCCCTTTCTAAAGGCTCCATTTTAAGATGTTTTTCTGAGATGTCAAAATTTCCCTCTCCCCATTCCAGATACAGATACCACAACACAGAGGGTAGGAGAATGAGAAGCTGGGCAAGACTGTGCTTAATTTCTGGAAGCTGATAGTACTCTCCTTAAAGATAATGGAATACCATGAAGTGTGCTCTTGCATATTGCTTCCTTTCCTTATTCAGTTGAATGGGATAGTGAGAGCAAGTTGACATTGTTAAAGTAAATGATCCAGGGCTTTGGTAATGAAGACACATACAGAGTGAAGTTTATTTTTTTAATTTTAATCTTGAACAACCCAAACAGTATTAAGTAGATTGTTCTAAAATATCCTGCAGTGTGTTTTCACTGTGAACTGTATTTCAGGATGGTGCATACAAAATCATTTATAAGAAGTTGATTTATGGATTGAAATGGCTTATTTATATGCAGTGTGAATCGATACAGAGTGTTTACTGAATTTTCTCCATAATAGCCTATCATTAGCCAGAATTCCCAGAGTGGGAGAAAAGGGGCTAGACACTGGAGACGAAAAAAACCCACTTAAAAAAATGCTATACTATGTTCCATCTGCTTGGATAGGATTCGTTTTTATTAGATATGAATTTCAAAATTATTAATTTGACTTTTCTTGTCTCCTAGCCAGAAACTGGATTTGGCAGAAGTCACACAATATATTAAAAAATTTTGAGTTTTAGAGAATATGAATAATGTGAAATATTAATTTATTTTGGGAAGAAACTAAAAAACCTGCAAAACAAGGGATTACACTTCTACAAAGTCATTGCTTACCTTTTTTTTACCCAGCACATTTTACCCTTCTCTAATTTTGGGATTTCAATCACCTGTCAGTGCACTTCAATGTTATAACATGTATGAATTCACTAGTATTATATCAATCCAGCAGAACATAAAATCAAGCCTGACGCTCCTTCCAGTATTAAGAAGCCATTTAATAACAGACAGTATGTCTGGTATACCACGCTTCTGCGGCAGAGCAGCTTTATTATGTACTGTTGCTTAACAACTGTTGCTTAACAACGAATGAGGGTAATCCTGACTCTTCCATCACAGAGCTCTCCAAACTAGAATCAGTACTAACATCTACCTATCTGGAAGGATAGGTTGGAGAGAAGGAAATTAAAATATGCGAGGATGGCACTGCAAATATTCCTACCCTCTGCCAATCTATTTGCATCTCTCATACCTTGAGCATTCTCACCTCTGAGTGCCTAATGCGTGTGGGAGCTTCATGAAAGATAATAAATATGAGTAACAGCCTGTAGCACTCCCACTCCCAAGGCTCATTTCTAGCTACTGCTATTCCTATCACTTTTTCTTTCTTACTCACAGAATGGTTATCTTTATTTTTATTTATTGTGTTCAGGAGAGTTTATCATGTTAGTTACAGATTACTGTGATTCTGGTACTCAGTAATGACATCAGTAATGAGAATTATGTAAGAAATTCAGTCGCACGATAAATGTGACAGTATAGAATCAGATTTTATTATGTACATGTGTGGCAATTGGAGGGTGATTTCAAAATGACAAAGTACTCAGGGTTTCAATGCTTCCTGCAGCTGTGCTCTCCTTTAAGCTTTATTCTCCATTTAAGAAAGAAAAAATCTAAATCATACATTATAAACTCACAGTTTAGCCATTTCAATATCAAGAGGAAGTTGAAAGCCAGTGCAGTCATGAATAAGCACTAAGGAAAGCTTCAGACAACTACTGTTTAAACGTAATGGGAGGCAGAAGGGAAGAATGTTCTGAGTAAACAAAAAGATTTCAGAAATCTGGTAAACAACTTTAAATCAAGATTTGCACATGTGAAACTGTTATCTAAGTTCTTACCATTTACCCTTTCAGAAAGGTGTTCTAATGGATTTATGTCTGAATCTGAAAGGAGATTTAAGGTGGTCTTCACAATAGCTTATGTAAAAAAAAGGGAAGCTGGTTATCCTAAACTCCTGCAGTCAGAAAGGAAAGGTGTCTTCCACTAAGGAAACGCAAAACAAAGCCTTGGTTGTGATTTTTCTTTAAATTTTGTTTAAATAAGCCTCTCTTTTTCAACTGAGACATTTGGGTTCAGTGTCCTTAGATCGGGGCTTGATTTTCAGTGTGTTTGGTATTTTTCTTTGTGCACATAAGTCTGACGTGCAGACACTTCACTTTCAGAGTCTAATTTCAGGAGGTGCTCAAGCACAGATAAGAAGTGGTCTCTTCTGTGGACTTTCCCACAGTATAAATATAGAACAACCACTCCATCCATGTCCCTCCCGTTAAAAAAAAGCAATAATGACCAATCTCATATACCTAAAGACATTCAGATTTTGATTCACTTTCTTGAACCTCCATTCTTGCTTCAATTGCATTTTAGAAACCAAGTTTGGTTTTTTTTTGTTGTTTTGGGGTTTTTTTATGTATGAGTATATTTTTTACCATAGGCTTTCTGAAGGAACAAAGGTAGATCACCTCAATTAAAATTTAAACATTTAAATTCACCTTTCTTCATCCCCCTGCCCAGGTGCATTTTACAGGTGGCTTACTGATACCAAATGTCTTTGTGGCAGCAGACTGCTGAGATTTCCTTGTGAACGTGAGAAAGACCAGCAAAGATGTTGTTGCTATATTGACAGATGTCTTTTCACCAGCTCACTGCTGTAATGATCACCATTTCTTATTGCAGTCCACTTTCATGCAGCACGCTGTGGAATGTTCTAGTACATTGCAGACAACTTGTGTGCAGACACTTGCAGTAGGAGCTGACTTTGACTCATGCTGAGATATCAGCCACCTTCCCATGAAGGCTGGAGCAGAAAAAGCAGATGTGCACACACAATAAATAGCACAAACACAAACTGTGCTTTCAAATTCTAACTTGCTTAACTCAATGGCAAAATAAAGCCTAACATTTCATGTGGGATTTGTCAGTCACAGAAGCAAAATATAGTTAAGAGCAAGCCTAAAAGCTGAGTTGCTTCTCCTCCAGGGAAAGAAGGACCAGCTGCAAATAAGCAGTGGTGTCTATCATCCTTACTTGTGAATTCCTATGACAGTCTTTTCAATCTTCCCATTATCTACTTTGCATTTTCACTTTGTATAGAATGTTTTATTTTGTTGTGTACATGCTCCTTCTCCTATTTTTTTATGCTCTAAAACTGATTCTACTTGCTCACAAAGCTGAAAACTCTTTCAGTGACCATTTGGGTGTTGTTTAATACCCTTGATGACTGCCATAATCCTGAGCCTTTATTCCCAAAGTTTCCGCTATCAGCCTTTTTTTGCTACACTGGTCCTGCAAGTACTTGTGAACATATTTGGCTTTTCCCACACAGTTAAATATCATTTGTAGCTGTCAACTGAATCATCGCTTGAAAGAGCACAATTCTGGGCATGCCGACTCCATTGCATTTTGAATCAGAATGTTTCATTATGGGGCAGTCTCAGGTATAAGCAGGTGTGTTTTCAGTGCTATGTGTGCTCTGTGGGCTCTATGCCACACTGCATGGGGCAGAGCATATGCATGGAATTTCTGCTGGTGAAACTCATTCAATATCCATGAAGTGCTCCAGTGAAATAAATATATGAAAAAAGATATTATGCTGAGCTTCTGACAGTACTGCCCTATAACCAGTGCTGTTGACCTGTAGATATTCCAGAATGGGCTCTGGTAGATACTGCATCCATGGATGGATCTAGTCTAACTAATTCAGTGATCTCTCTTAACATGAGAAGGGGGGAAATAAGGTTTGCTTTTTTAGATATGTTTGAGGATACATTTCCTATCTGCATTTCAGATGGAAGGATCTCATGCAACAGCACATGTTGGGATCAGCAGTTTTGTCAGGGAAATAGATTCTTCCCCTCTATTCAGCAATTGTGAGGCCACATCTGGGAGCACTGTGCCCAGTTTTAGAGCTCCCATCAGAGGAAAAGCAGTCATATACTGAGTAATTCTGCTGGAGGAGTTCCAAGAAGGTCAGCTGGCTGAAGCACATAGGATATGAAGAGAGGCTGAGAGCTAAATCTGTTCAACCTTAAGAAGAGAACACTTAAGGCAGGTCTTGTTCTCTCCATGGGTAACTAGAAGTGAATGTAGAGAAACTGGAGTCTGACTCTTCTCTGAAGCAAATCGTGGAAGGATAGGGGCAATGGACACATATTGGAGCACAGGAAATAATTATTCATTAAACTTAATTTATGAGATTTTTTTTTTGCCATGTGTACCAGGATGTGGCAGATTGCCTAGAGAACCTGCAGAGTCTCCATGGCTGAGTATACAGAATGCTCAGCCAGACATAACATGTTCTATTTGGACTTGTTTTGAGCAGGAGGTTAGGCTGAAATCTCTGTAAGTCCCATCCAGCCTACACAATTCAGTAATTAGATTCCTGGAGCATCTCCTGCCCCTGCTTCTCCACTGACTTTGGTGTCTGCAGGGCTGTTCTTCTCACATATTTTCACTCTGCTCTTCTCTGGCCACAATTACATCTGTGCAATAACATTTTTTTCCTTCTTACATATGTTATCAAAGAGACATTACTAGCATTTCTAGTTGGCTCAGCCTTGGCCAGCAGTGGGACCATCCTGGAGTCAGCCAGCATTGGCTGTGTCCCCCAGTCAGACACAGGGGAAGCTTCTGGCAGCTTCTCACAGAAACCACCCCTGTGGCCCCCCTGCTACCAAAACCTTGACATGCAAATGCAATACAGAGGGCTGGATCACCTCTCCCTATGAGAGACAGAGATTGTTTAGCCTGGAGAAGGAAGGCTCAGGGGAAACCTTGTAGCAGCCTTCCAGTACCTAACAGGCTACAGGAGGGTTTAGGAATAAATCTTTTACTCTCAGGGTGGTAAGGTACTGTAACAAGTTGCCCAGAGAAACTGTGGATGCCCCATCTACAGAAGTGTTAAAGGTGAGGTTAGCTGGGGCTCTGAGCAACCTGGTCTCCTGGGAAGTTCCCTGCCCATGCCAGGAGGCATGGAACCAGATGATCTTTAAGGTCCTTTCCAATCCAATTCTATCATTTTATGATTCTATGAATTTATGAAACAACCCAAGAATTACATGACTGGTTATCTGCACCACTGAACTGTCAATTCCCTCCCTGGCTCTGCTGTGTTCCCCTGAAACCAGCTTTGTCTCCAGAATAAGCATTCAACGAGGAGCATGAGCCTTGACCTGGTATAAGTCACTTTGTGCACAGTGATTGATCTCTGTCCCTCTTTTATTTACCTGTATGGGCACAGTAGCAGGGACTCAGAACCATGCTTTAAATAAGAACACCAAGTTTGTCTGCAACACCAAACCAAAACATGACTCATACAGCTTTGTGAAACTGAACATGCTTCAGTTCACCTTTTGTAGAACTGGAAAAAACCCAAGGGATTCTGTCCAAATCTACAGTGAACTGGCTTCAAGCCATCCCGTGGTTATGCAAACGAAAAACCCAATTGACAAAATATAGGAAAAATAAATGTACAACCTGGCTTTCTGTACCAGTCACTACTATACCTATAATTAATTGCTGGTTGAGATTTTGGTCTCCTGTGGCAACAGCAAATCAATCATTATTTGCTTTCCTGAGTTATGACTGATGGAGTCAGAGTGCTATTATACACATTTGGATTTATATTTATTTTAGTACATTAATATTATTTTAATTTTAGAGAAGTTTTTCCAACATTGATTTGCTAGCATATGCCTGGGATTAGGAACTTTAGATAAGTACTAGATCATACATATGTTTTTAGAACTCACTCTCTATAAAATTTTGTGCATATAGTGTGTGTAGCTTTGATAGGGAAGAAGGGAAAAACACAGGTATCAAAAGCAGAGATTACTCCAGCTATGTAAAATACTAACCTGCAACTGAATGTGATTAAAAAAAACTAAAATAAAAAAAATCCCATAAGTAGCACTTGCAGCCACAAAGGAAATGCAACGAGACATTTAGCTCAGTGTACAAGTGGGCGAAGAACCCATCTTACACTGCCATTGATGCTTTCATGCCTCAGAACTACTAGCAGTGCTGTTGAACCTTACCAAAACCTGACTGCAATGTACATGGTTAAACTCCCATCCTTACAAAGTGCAATGTACTCTTAACAATGTCAGAGAAAAAACAAAAAACAGGAGCTCCAGATGTACTTGTTCTTGAAGGATAAACAACCTCTTGGTAGAAATGATTGTGTACACATGAAATAGAGATCGCTGGAGTATGAATGTTTTTGTACAGAGCCCCTTTTCAGAACAGAATGAAACTCTGAAGTCCCGTTGCAGAATAGTTTGTAGGAAGATAGTATCTCTTAGAAAAACAATTGATACAGTCAGACAAAGCAGATAATCTTACAGAGTTTTTTCCAAAGCTCCAGAGGCTTCTCTATCAAAAGACAGATTTTCTCAGTTGCATCAGGTATTATCTTTCTGAAAACCTTGCTTCATTCAAATGCCACAGTCTTTAGGTCTGTAACAACAAACGTTAGATAAAAATATTCTTATTTAGGAATATCTTTGAAATATGAGCTCGCTAAATATGCACATGCACCAATTACAATCAATAACACTCAAGCATTGCTAAATGTCAAGTACAGGTTTAAGTACTTTGCTCATCATTTCCCAAGGAATGGTTGGAGTCTTGTATTTGTGACTGACTTTTTTATTCCCTTGCCATTCTATGATTTTATGCCATTCTATGATTCTGTGAATGGTTCATAGAAGCATTCTGATTCTATGAATGGTTCATAGAAGAATTCTATGATTCTATGCCAGAGATGTGATCCAAATGCCTGGGTTTTTCTCTTTCTCTGAAGTAGTGACTTCTAACCAGAAAAAGGTACTATATGATAAAAGAACCATGCTCTCAAACAACACTGTTTTGTTGTTTTGTTTTGGTTTTTTTGTTTTTTTTTCCCAGATGAAGATTTCGCTATGGAAGAGCAATAACTTGTTTTTTTTCCTTTCCTGTGGTTAGGCTGTCAAACTGGAGAGAACACTGTTTTTAAACATTACCAACAGATTAAGGCAGTTTGAGTTAAGTCTCCCTGCAGTGCTCATTCCCTAGTCCAACAACATAGGGCTTTTATTGGTATTTTATGTTACACAACACACTGGCTTTTCTCATTAATGTAAGAAAAAGAAGTTTACAGAGGTACACTTGGTATTTGGTGTACCTGAGAGATTGCAAAAGCTACTTATTTGATACATATACCTTGCAGTTATTTACATAACAAAAAAAGAAAAGTCATTCCAAAACAGGAGAAGAGAAGCTTAGTGACTGCACTCATTGAGTGCAAGTAAGTGCCTATAAACAAAACTGCATCTGAGTAGTCTATTTTCTCTGCCTATGCTGAAGGTAAGGCAGAAAATCAAGCAACTAAATAACATCCTTTCAACTTCAATGTCATAATATACTAGTAACACAGGGATATATATATATATACACACTAATGTAATATATACACCATACATCGTATATAAGTTTGTTTACTTTTTTTATGACTTCATCTGCTTCTTAAAAAAGCTTCCTCAGACTGTTGAACCTGATTTTCAAACTGTGAACACAGACATGTTTATTCAGCAGGCAAACATAGGTTTACAGTATATGCCTTGACATGCTCTGAGGTAATTTTGACTTGTAACAGCAAACTTTCAAAGGCATAAGCCACAGCCACTTCTTGTATTGCTGAGTCTTTTGTGTTACAGGGACCTAAAAAAGTTGGGCTCAGCCAAATTTACACATAATGCAACCATCTGTCCTAACAGGTCAGTGGTCAGAGGTCATGAAATACAGATCTTCATAGTGACATTATCAAGTCAAGGAGAGGACAACAGCTCTTTATAAAATCTTCATTCCACTTGTAACCTAATTATCCATGTTTTTAAGATAGACTTTCATACAGATTGATACATGTCTCCATACAGAAATTCAGAGAGAAAGAGCTCCATGGGTACATTGTCACAAAATAATGGGGCCAAGACAAAAGCAAAAGATAGAAGTTTATGTCACACATTTTAAATTAGAAGAAAACAGCAATTCAGATCATGTTACCATAAGCCTCATAGTGGTGATACTTTTCTTTGTTACTGTGCACTTTGAAATGCTTCTTTCATTGCTTAGTGTAAATCACTTCTATTTAGATAACTGCTCTATTTTTTTTTCCAGACGTAGACAGTAAAATTCAACCTTTAGAAATGTTATAGTGTAAGTGTCTAAAGAGCTGTGGCTAATAGTATTATTTACTTAGAATTTATTTCTGAACTGGGGTCAGAAGAGATCTCTGCAGCTCCACACAACCTTGTTTTGCTATAGGTGTTATCTCCATGTATTGTACATTCAATATCGGAAAGTTGGATTCAGCATTGACTTGGTGTCTTTCCTACACAGAAGATTAAAGCAACTATTCTTCCTGCTTTGCCGGATCTCGATTCTTACAGTACTGAGACAAGGATCTCCAGTAAATTTTGGGGTTTTCTTTAAGTCAGGTTTTAAGTTTAATGAGTTGGAAATACCCATTCAAAGAGAAAATGGGATAGACAAAATCTATGCTCAAAGCCATAGACATATAGATTTTGGGACATATGTGTCATATTGTTTGTTGTTAAATTTGTACTTTTTAATGTGCATATATGTATGTCTGCCTCTCTGAGTGAGACCATAATATAGGAAAGCTAGAAATAAAGTAAAAATGCCTTGCATTTCAGGGAATTAATTTACTGTAGAAAACAGAGTCCTTTCCTCATTGGAGGATACCAAATGGATTGATTATTGGCAGACTTTGCTTTTGGTCTTCAAATACCATGGTAAGAACCAAGACCTTTTATGTAGATGGATTGAGCTTCACAACTCAGAAGACATGGGAAAGAAAGACAGGTTTTCTGAATTCCTCTTGCACAGAGAAAAAAAAAATTAAAACTGTAATACTAAATAAATAATAGCATGATTAAAACCTGTCTGTCTTGATACGACTTACTATGGTGAATATTCTTATCGTTTTGAGAGCTAGCTGTATTGTATTTGGTGCAAAATCTTATTCTTTGGCAGATATGGGATCTATAAAACATAATAATTTAGAAGTGGTGTAACTGATAGTGAAAATCATATGCAGTTGTATGATAGAAACAAGAAATAGAAATAAGTGTCTGCTGATGTTTTGGGGGGGATGTTTGCTTTTTTTGGCTCCTTCCTTCCTTCCTTCCTTTTTAAAATTTTATTTTATTTTTTTCTTTACCTGTGGTTTTGCTGTGCCTATGGTTCTTAGTTGTTACAGTAGTACTTGCTGATAATAAGAAAAATATGTGCCTCAGTTTCATGGTGTTGGCCTTCCAAACTTGGGTATTTTATTGCTCTTGAATTGACTTCTATTTTTGCTGTGATGACACTTTAAAATGAACATCACATCACTGATTTCCATAAGCACAGATGGAATTCATCAGGGAGTCATAATTCCAATTCTTTCCCTCCTCCTCTCGTTTTGAATGACAAGTGTAATAATAATGAGATCAGAAAAATACATAATCTTTAAAATTAGAGAAGGAATGGCTAAAGTGAATGGTTGTATTAGTGAAGTAAGAAATTACATTTTCATCAAGACAAAATTAGATACTTTCAGAAAATGCTTGGACAAAGCTGAAAATCACATGAGCTTTTCAGAGGATTAGATGCAGCAAATGAGACAGGACACCGTCTATGCACTGAGAAAATGATGTGCCACAAGGCTGTGATATTTAAGACAGGGAGGAAAGTGCAGCCTTTTCTGTCTTGGAAGAAAATGGGAATATTTGTCTCCAGTTTTTATCACAGGTGCATCAGTATTTCAGTAAAGCCTTATCAGGAGCAGATGTTTGACGTATTGCATCTACCTCCGGCAGACATCAAGGTCTTTAGGTTTGTTTGCTCTTTATTATTACACTTCAGCAGAAGTGGCAGAGCTTGTCACAGTTATAAGTACTTTTGAGCTACTTAGGAATCAACATCCGATTTCATATTCTTTGCTAAAGCCAGAGCTAAACAGTTTCTACTTCAGAAGCCAAGGGCTGTTCAGTTTGATGTTCCTCTAACAACTGTGGATGATGCTGGTTGCTTCCCTGAAGTTAGAAACACCTACAAAAAGGCAAACAGAAAATGGAAAAATACCTTCAAACACATCCTTTTTCACATATGGACAATGCCAGCATTTACTTTAGAAAGATAGCTTCATGTAATGGGAGATAATACACCAAAATGAGGCAGGATAGAGGCCATTTTGTACAGCTTCAATCTATACTCTCTCTGCCAATCTTTGTAAATCATAATCAACACATGACATCTGCTACTTAATGTCAACATGAAAAGAAAGTTGGAAAACAAAATTATGCTTTCCATGCTGTGTTTTTATGTGTAGCTCTTTCCATGCCTGACTTTAGAATGCAAATAAAATTTGAACTTCTAAAATGTCGTATTGAACTCAATGCCAGCAGTTCCTGTTCCAAACATGATGAAATATTTACATTCTTGAAAACAGAAGTAATCCACACAATTTACTTAAAACAAAATATGATTTGTATTATTTACCTAGCAATTAAAAAATAAAATTTAGTCTAAGGTCATCTAGGTTTCCTCAGATGCCGATGGGAAGACAGAAAACTTTTAAGTGGTCATCTACTCTATCCTGTGAGTGTGCTTAAGGTTAGTGAGGACACTCAAACTCTGTAGTTGGTTTTGCCCATCAATCACCTTGGCTGGTTTTGTCTATTCTGTTTTAACAAAATCCATACATTATCCATGTCTAATTCAGACCACAAGTTGCATGTTCTGGTCTGATTTAGGTCTCTGACACTGTGGTTTGTTTTTCATGCCCATGGTTTTAAGGTGCTATTCAGCCTCCTTTGTTTGTATTCCAGACTGTGAAAAACACACTTCAAGCAAGCAGTTTTTGTTTAGTATTTATTTCAAATGGAATGAAAAAAAAACTTTCTAATTTAATTTTAACTAAAAAAGAAGTCTATCTTATCTAATAATAGAAGAGAGACTCTAATATTACAAATAAAGAGTGAAATATTTCATTTGAATCACTGCAAGCTAAATGCAGCACTTCTGTATAAGAGACAGCTGATAAATGTTGCTTTGAGTTAAGTACCCCAGGACTATTGCTGGATGAATAATGAATTACAGTATTTTATTTTTCAACCTTAAGCATGCCTAGACTTAGAATCCAAAACTTCCAACATACCAGTTCTCTTTGATTATTAATGAAATTTGAGCTCTCAGCTGGCTGGTACTCATGTANTGGTTGGTTGTTTTTGGTTTTATCCTTTTCTTTTTTAAAATTTTATTTTCTTTGTTTCTTTTTAAATTTTATTCCCCTGGTAGTCATAAAAGCAGTGAAAGAATAACTTTCAAGGTAGAATCATTGTTATTTGCATAGCATAGATTTTCATTTAGTTAAAAATGCACATTTTTATTACAACTCCCTTGAAAATCAATGGCTTAAATTGAGGATGAACAGAAAGTCTCATGAAATTACCAGTAGTTTTGTTAAGTCCAAAACTAAAAAAAAACAAAGCAAAGAAAGGATGTAAAGGATTCAGAAAAGTCAGTCACCATATTATTGCCATCCTGTTAATTCACCTGTGAGGAGAATATTGCAGAACTGCCCTCAATGCTGTGCCTGGGCTTTTGATCTTGTTTTACCTCTTGTTTCATTTAAGTATTTAGAGTTAAAACACTGTAGAGAAGTGGATGCCTCAGGGGTCAGATACTCCTCAGACACGCCTTTGATTCCTGGGTCTCCAGACCAAGTGTACTCCTAATACCATCTCTACCATACACTCCCACCTTCTGAAGGTACTGTGCTCCACACAAAAATGAAGCCTGTGAAAGATATTTCCAAACAACATGAAAAGTCAAGTCTGCAAGCAAAGAGCAATCTTCCTGCTGAATACTGAGCAGACATCTTCTCACTCAGCTCCTGAGGTGCTAAAACTCAAGGCTACATCCATGTTTGGGTCTTTCTCCTGGTTTCACGTGTCTTGATTCATCTGGCACAGTGAAAAAAGAGCATCATACCTGCATCAAAATTCAGTGCTGAGGGAAAACCAAGGAAAACTTATGGCTTTGGGAAAGAGGGATTGGCAAAACGGGAGCATTGGACTGGGAAGAAATAAGGATATGATGTGTGGAGAAGGAGGCATTTGATAGTGAAAACTATGGGAAAGGTTGTTGGCACTGGAAGGCATCTTCCCTTTATTTGGATCTTTGTTGTGGGACAGGAAGCACTTCTACAACACAACTGTGTGACTACACGAGCTATGTCTGTGTTACTCAAAAAAGAAAGCCAGGCACTGACCTATGACTTTGGAGGCAGCTGTCTTAGGATAACAACTTATTCACACTGCCTGACATTAGCCCCCTTTGGAGCAAGCTAGCCATGTGCAGATTGTGCAGGCTACATCATGCTCCGTGTTGGAGTTCTCTGAGGCTCTCATGAGTCATAAGATATGTAATTATTTCAAAATTCTTTAAGCAATGTGTAGGCCTATCATGCTTTTTAAGTGGGGAGATTTTACAGTATGTAACTGAGGAATAGTATTCCATGTGATATAGCATATGGGTGCTTGAGAATGCAGTCTTTTGAGTAGGTGTTTAACACAGTAGGATGAGGAGCTATCATCGGTGTACCTTATCCACACTGCCTTTTGGGAGTGGGATCTCATATGAACAGCCACCCAAGACAGTGCTGTCTTCTGACAGCAACTATTTGGTAAGGGAATAGAATTTTTCATGGTGAAAAGCTGATGAAGGATGACAGACCATAGAAGAAATAAAATTTCAATGTGATCTTCCCGTATTTCCGTTTGGTCATATCTCTTAACTGGTATTGGTAAGTCCAGGCTAGACCCTTCTCACTGTATAAAAATAGAGATAGCAGTGGGAGATATTTGAATTTCTGAAGAGGACATCACAGAAATGCTACTTTCATTTGTATATTTTCCATCCCATAAATCACTTTTTAATATCCTTTTGTTAGGAACCATAACTAATAATTCTCATTGTCTTAGAAAATATTTTTTCATCAGAGATTTTTACTGTTGTGTAAAGCTCCATTTATGCTTATGTACTATTACTAAAAGCAGAGAAGATTCCAGCTTTAAAACTTAAAAAAAGTTTCTAATTGTTTGAGCAGTTTATTTGCAAGAATTTACCATTTTACTTTACATGTTTTCTTCTCATTTTACTTCACAGATTCGAATATTTTTTTTTCCTCACAATAGCGCGGTTTGAAATTTGTATGGATTATGGGGAAAGAAGCTAGTCCATAAGAAATTTTCCATCCTGGAAAGACTGACATTATATAAATTCCACGTATATTTATTTTTAAGAATGTAAATGGGTAAAAAAAAGAATGCCAGAACCATTTCATTCTCACAAGATATAACCATGTATCTTTTCTCTCCTGTCTACTGTAGGATAACATTTATATATGTTCTACCTATGGTATTCTTTTAGTTTAATAGCTGTTGTTAGAAAAGAGACATACCTTATTCTTATGCATACCAATAAGCAACAGTGTTTGAAAGGTAAAGAATAATGTATAAGAAACATTTGGATACCTTAGTGGGATCATGTATTTCTCTTCTTTTTCCTGTGAAGTAGAAGTTCAGTGGCTTTTTTTAACTCCAAGGGCAGAAAGATGTTACTCTCGGTGGGGTTGAGCAAACATGCCTAGAGAACAGATAAATCCAGGGAAGAGTAAATCAACTTAGTGACAAAGAAGAAATGGGAGCAGAGAGAAGTGTGTCTCTTAACCTCACAGCATGGGAAAGGCATCTGTCTGAAGGACACGACAAAAATTAGTAGCATAAAATCACAGGGATGAGTAAATTATTGCTTAGTGCTACAAGGTCTCATATAACGTCACATTTTTAATTTGACAACTGAGTTATAATTTACAGCAGGAATGAATTTGCCGATGGCAGATTTGGCTTGGGATGAGGGAATGCTTACTATCTCACTACAAAATATCAAACCATCTGCTTTATATAGGGAGGCACAGATTGAGAAAAATGGAGAGTGATCAATGTGAGACAATATTCCTCATTCTCATATTTTGAATCAGAATCGTGCTAGTGCGGTACATCTTAAAGTACCTATACAAACAAATAGATATAACGTATACATATATACATTATGACATTAAACTTCTTCTCTGGCAGTCTCTGTCTCACTCACAAGTGTATGTACACACACAAACACCTGAAAATTCAGTCTACATGCAGTCATTTTCATATCAGCCATAAACAGAAGAAATTCCATCTCTGAGCTTAAGGCAGGCACCAGGATCAGATGGATTTTCAGCCAAATATTACAAAATATTTAAAAATATTTTATATTTCACCTTACTGAGTACTTATAACCATGACTCAAGAATGAAACTCTTCCAAATCGCATAGGATTTGCTGTTATTTCTTTATTAATAAAGAAATAGTAATTTCTCGTACATGGTTCATAAATACACTGTTACTGAATAAGATTTTAGTATGCTTTGAGAAAAAAAAAACATTGAAAGCTTTGGGCCTGAATGAAAACCATGAATTTTTCCTCAGGAGGTTGCCCCAACAAGCAAAATGCAAAGTTCCAGATTAGAGAAAGTTGTTTAATTCATCCATTTCAAGGTGACTTACTCACAGCTGACACCCTGCCGGAAATATTCATAGACTGATAGAGGTAGTAAATTTTAGCAAGGTCTTATATTGCCAGATATACAGGTAGGTGAAAAAACATAGTTCTTTTTTCTGATCCTCACTTACATGGAGTAAGATTATGCTTGCACCTGTGGATAGGGAAGCTAAAACCAAGGCCATCTCTGATGAATAAAGTAAAACATAATCAGAAATCTCCGATTCTTGGACCACTTGGTAGCTTAATAGAAGAAAAATGAATTTGTCCATGTTCACTGCAGGAGCGTTGGTTGAGATGACCTTTAAAGGTCCCTTCCAACCCAAACTATGATATGATTCTATGATTGATTCTATGATTAAGGATGCCAGGAATTATTTTTATTTGGCTAGTTTGTAGAAATACCAGTGAGGACTGCACTCTTACAATTTGAGGTGCCCAGGTACGTGTATATATGGGTACATTTAGAACTTTCAGTCTGACTAGAGAAGGCAAACAAGGAAATACAGACACAGAAACATTAAGTGACTTGTCTGAAGTTACCTTTTACATCTTGGGGTAGCTGGTTCAGTTAACAAAACATCAGTAGCCAATTTATATAGCCTAAAAATACTCACAAACCATCAGAGATGTAAAGCTTTTGTCCAGCACTGCTAAAATATTTTAATTATAAAGGGACAGATATGCATAGATTTCAATGGGAGAAAGTTTATTTCGGAAAGCTTCTGAACCCAGTGTGTTCTCCCAATTTGTGTACCAATAAACAAGATTCTGCCCTTCCCTACAGCTGACAGCCCTTTGTCCGCTCCTCCTCACCCCCTGTGCTGCATCTCCCTTCTCTCTGCATGCACCAGATGTGATCCCTAATCTGCAGGATGCCTTTCAAAGAGACTAGCCAAGCACGTGAGACAGGAGAGAGTGTGCAAGGATGACGAGGGACAGACCAAGAGGAGGGTGCAGGAAGCCTTGTCCCATGTTCACCACACACAGTTTGCATCTGTAGTGGTCCTGCTTTTTTTTTTTTTAATGGACAGTGATTTAGAGGGGTGGAAGAGAGAACCACGTGCACTGACAGAGGGTGACTAAGCTATTTATGAGATGGTGCACATTGCACTTGACTCTCATTTACCAGGACCTTAATGAAAGGTTTTCCTTCCTGAACCACAAGATTATCCAATCTTCCCTTGATTTGGTGTTACTCTGTTCTACTCTCTAGGCAAAATTGTGTCAGAAAAACACAGTGTGGCACAGAGCTTGTCAATATTTGTCACAGAATGAGATTCAGGAAGCCTATTTTCCCCAGAGGCAAAGATTTCTGTCTGTGAGTAATTATGGCTTCTTAACATGTTCTGTCTTTTCCTAAGGTATTTTTGGAAGCATATGTTCCATCTCTTCACTGCTCTCAGAGCATACTTGTGCCAAGGCTTAAAACTCCAATCAGATAATCCTGAGAAAACCAGAGTAAAATAAGATTTTCAAAATCAAATCTGCAAGGCAAGTTTGGATTTGGAATAAGAAAATTTGACCCCAGTTTACCTTGCACCAACTGACACTGAATTGAAACAGACCAAATAGTGTTCTGGAAAAGAAATTTCAAACACATTTGTTTTAAAACAGCAGCATAAGGTGAATCCCAAATGTCTTAACTATCTCCAGAAGAAATCTTTACAGATTTTTTTTAATCTCCTGTATTTGCAGAATCCAGGTTCCAGAAACCAAATTGTCAATGTTTTATGTTTATATAAAACATTGTTAACATCTCTTTCTCCCTCTCATAGCTCTTATGAAATCTTACCTTAAGATGCACATATTTGTCTGGAATAATTTACTGCTTATCATTTTGACCAGTGCTCTCAAAGATGGGTCTGGCAAATCCAGGTTTGTCAACACTGGCATTGCCCTCAGTAGTCCTCCTAGCTGCCTTCTGCCCTGGCACACCATTTCAGTTTCTGATCCAGTGTTTGAGCTTGATCATCAGTGAAAATGGGTTTGCTTTAACATGCCACTCAGCAAACAGAGGCTTAGGCCCCAGTAGCTATGGATGCTGGGTGGAAATCTTTGTAAGAAACATGGATGAGCTACGGTGAGTGCTTATCTGACAGAGCCCTGAGAGTTAAGCCACATATCTTTACTACCAACAATTTTCAAAGAAGAAAAACATAAAGATTTAAATGCTTGGTAAGAAAAAACAGTTTCTGAATTCTTTAAAGGCAAAGATGAGATTGATTTTGTTTTGTTTACCAGTAAGGAAGCAAATTCTACCAGAGAGAGAGTTGAAATGAGTCATTCTTATTTCTCCTCTGCTTTGCTCTGTTCTCTTCACTGACAGACACTTGCAGTAAGACAGTGTTTTCTGGTTTTGAAACTTATACACAGGGAAGTAGGGAATTAGCAGAAAAACACAGTAAAGATTCTGACAGCTCAGTCTTTTTGAATTCATTCAGATAGTTTAGGCTTTTCTTTCAACAGTTATTTTGAAATAGTGTTGAAACAACATAATATTGCTTCACCCTTAGAGAGCCCATAGGCATAAATACTGTTACAGCCAAAAATCTCAGCCATTACTTCTTTATCTGTCATGAATGGTACAGAAAGAGCATTATCATTGACTGCAGTTGGAAGCAATGATTTTAGCATAGAACAGGAGTATTCTCATACTGAAATGTAGAGTAATCTTTAATTTATTATCTCTGGTCTCAAAAATACTGGAAGCACAGTGTCTCTAAGCTTTCAGGTGTTTCCTGTATTAAGTTAGATTCAGAAGAGATTTAAAACCTGTTGTAATTTTGGAAAAGCAAAGCTTCTTGCTCTTTAGTCTATTCCATGCACCTTGGAAATAAGTGCACTTGATTCTAGTTTAGCCCAAGCAAATACTGCAATAGGTCACTTTTTGAATTTCAGTTTCCCTGCTTACTTTTGGGGCAATTAAAACAGCTGTTTTCAGAGCTGCTGGAGTAGCAGTTGTTATCTCTTTAAATAAACTGCCTATGATGTACATAGATTGCTATCAGGTCTCAGCAGATATTATAATATCAGAAGATATTATTATGATAAATGAGACCTGATTACATTGCTTTTCAATGGCATTAATTTACATGTCTGTAGAAGTCTGTTGGGATTGGCTTTTATAGCTACTGTAATTTGTAGGCTTTTGACATTGCTTTGGGATAACTTGTCTAATTGGCTTTTTCCTCTCATCAGAATGGAGGATGTTTTGAAGCTGACATCAGTGTGGACATTATGCTATGAGGGGTTTCTTTGGATTGTTATATGAAGGATTTTTTGCCTCTTGTTAGTCTTTTATACTTGTCATTGAAACTTTTCTCTGAGCTGTAAAAGCCTTTTTCTTTACACAGTAAGAACACGATCAAAAAATGGAAAATGTGTCAAATAAAAATTCATGAAAGGGCCACCTATACAGCAATCAGCTGGGGGGAAGGATTGTTTCCCCTCATAATTCCAAGGCAGATCATTCTAAAAAAATACAACCACCATAAAAAATGTGCTAAAAGAACAAATTGCTCAATAATATCTTCTGAATGCATTTTGTTTTCTAATAGCAATTTGTTTTCAAAAACCAACTTGTGGCCCATCCAAGTTAACAACAGTGATATAGCCTGAGTTGAGGAGTTTCTGAATAATTAGAAAACTAACCAACCAGTGAGTCTAATTTCATATTTCTTGTGTGATGAAGATTTTCATTGATTCAATGAGGAAAATACTTGAAAATACACAGATCAGAAGTCCAGGGATAACACTAACTTATCCCAAATTGAAATGGAAAGAAAAAAAAAAAAGATACCATAGTAACCCTGGAGAGAAATTTAAAGGCAGGTGGTGTATTTATTTAAGGAATCTTATTTAATAATATGCAACTCATTAGGGGATATACAGCTGCTTTTCTTTTTGAGTCTGAGGAGCAAATAACTTGTTTTAGAAACACTGGGATGGGAATCCTGCCTACTTGTGCACTTCCTTTAAAAAAACTGGTTTTGGGGGGTTTCCTTCTTCCTGCAGGGACTGTCTGTTTGGAAGCTGAATTCACAGTGTATATTGTGGTTAGGGTTTCTTTGACAAGATTACATTTTCGCTCTTGTTAGTTTCTTTATTCTTGCTATTTAGACTTTTTCCTCTGCAATTTCTGTGCAGCAATTGCCTTTAATGCTGCTCCTTTTGCCCCATTTCCTGCCTGATAGAAGTATTAGCTATTGGACTTACTACAGGAAATAAAACCTAGTCTTTGCCATAGCCCAAAATCTTATTTCTTTTCTTCTTCATCATAAGGATAATCAATAGAACATTGTTAAAAAGATGTCAAACTATAGGAATTCACTAGGTCCTGCTGGATAAAGTTTCTCTTTTGTCTGCTCATGTGTAGATCTGTTGTCCTTGCATTGCCACACAGATAAAAATGAAGGTAGGATTTGGTCAAAAGACAATAAGAAATGGCAAAGGACTGCCTGCAGTAGTGAATATTGATTTAGCAAGATCAGTCACTAGAAAGCCAATGAGTATAGTATACTAAGAATGCCTTTCATAATACATATTCTTCTGTTGTCTGATCTGTGTTAGTACCAGATAGATTTTATATAACTACAGGGAACTCAGTTTATCAGCCCTTGAGAAGGGAGTTCATTGCTCTCAAAAAATTTAAACATGGCTATCATTTCAGGCAAAACAAAAGGAACCACTTAAGTTTAGCCATACAGGTGACTTGGATGCCTTCTTTTCCAGGATATTTATTCCTAGAAATGAGGGGATATGAATATGTGTCATATGTCCTAATATGTGAGATAGCTACTTGGCTCTAATCATATTGAATGTCTTCAAAAAAATTGCTTATTTTCACATTTTTTCCATTATTAATTCCAACCCAGAGGGAATGGGTTTTTTTACAGTTATCCAAGGGTCACGTACTAGAAAGTTAAGATGAAGTTCTGACATAATTTTCTATGGAATAAAAGCATCTGAACCCAGAACTTATGCATTCTAATTTCACATCTTCTGAGTGAATTTCTAGTTTACCAAAAAGGTCATGAAGGAAAACATGAGAGTTCCATGTATTATATTCTTAATGTGAAATATGTGCTATATAATTGAAGTAACATCAGTTCATTGAGTCCTTTTACTGTAATGAAAGATAATTTGAACCCTTGAGATTTAAAGTAAGTTATAATTGAAAAAACATAATATAGTAAGGGTAAGGGTATTTTCAGAACACTTGTATGTATCTTGTGTCAAATTGGCATATTGGCTGCTCCTGTGCTGCTTTGTAAACTGAACTGCACCATGGATTCAAAGGGTGTAAAAGCTACTCTAGTAATCTTTATAGTATTTCTGGGGCTGGTTCTGAACTGGTGGGAAATATTCCCAACACAAAAACAGCCAGAGTAGAAACAGACCAGCAAGTAGAATTTTCCTTAAGGTTACTTATCCACACTGTGCCTAAATTCCTTGCCCAGTACCAGCCTCCCATTATTACCTAGGGGAAATATAGTTAGATAGCTTAAATAATGATCATCTCTAAGGCAGAATGAAATTCTGGCCATATATCAGCCTATCTTGGGAATTAGGAAGTACTTCTAGGGAGGCCCTCCTAGGAGCACTCTGGTTGGTACAACACAGATTCATCATTATTGTACAGTCATAATAAGAATACAAGAACCTGATAAAACACATAAATTTAAAGTGATTTCTCAAAAATAATGACTTGAAGCAAACTTTTATATTCCCAGATCTTCAGATTAGAAGATCTGTATTGATCCTCTCTATCTACTCAGTATGAGGTCAGAAAAAAAACCTGAAAAAATATCCAATGCCTCAGTGAAAATAAATTAAATCCATTTTTTCTTTTGGTACCTTTTTCCTCAATACCAAACTGCAGAATTTCTTTGCTTTTTTTCACCTCCATCCATTCCCTTCCAGTGATGCTGCTGAGAGGAGAGTCTGCAAATAGCATTTTTCTCAAATAGACATCACCAGATAAAAAAATTACACTGGACCAAGCCTGATTTCAATTTTGGTTTCCTGAGAATTTAATTCTAAAATGTACTCTTTGCTCTGCCTGAGCACAGTCCGTAATGTCATGTTTATTTTCTTTTAAAAAAGCTGGATTGGTCGAGTAGTCAAAGCATCCAAAAGAGATAATTTAGTCTGGGGAGCCAAATCATACAGACTGTGTTTATTTAGCCACTCCAGCGAACAGAAAATGGCTTCCAGGAGGTAAGCTTTTCTGAAACAGCACAATTAGTGCATGAAAACTTGGCCTTGAACCATATCTCAGGGTTAGAAGTAGCATTAACTGCTAAGTATTTATCTGTACTCTGACGGTTTGCAATAGGAAGACAATATGCCAGCTGGTTTTCCACTTGCCTCTTCCCTTCCTGTAACAAGGGTGTAGTGGCTAAATAAATTAATACTACAGTTAGCAAGGAGTCAAAAGCTCAGGTCATTTTAGTGAAAGAACTGATTCATAATTTATAAAAGGGGCTATGTATTAGCAATCAAAATCACCTGAGTGAAGTCTGTATTTACTAAATGAATGAAGTAAGGAGAAGACAATCTTATATGGGCACAGTGATGTACAGCCAACATACACACTACTTGAGACTTTGTCTTAAATGAACACTGCTCATCTGACTGTCAGTCCTCACCTACCTCAGGCATCAACACGAATTCTTACCAGTGTGAAAAGTTAACAATAGACATTAAAAAAATTTAACTAACTTTACTGGAAGTTGGTTACATGCAGGAATCAATATACTCAGTTGGCCTTTTAGGCCACTACATGAAGACAAGGTTTGATTCTGGTTTATAACTTCACACAAATGTCTCAGACACTGTAGGGCATCCCAGATATCTAAGCCTAGTAAAGGAAATCAGATGTACATCTAAAAAACCCCTCAAATCTGTCCTATTCACCCATTGATTCGAGGTCAAAACTTGATTTATGGTCAAAACTCTCAGTTGAAATGATCAGGCTTTCAGGTGTTGACTACCCACAGCTGCCTGTGAAGATGATGTGAAAATATAAAGTACTACTGTGAGGTTTTTTAGATGAAGTCTCCATAAAAACATTTAGATAATTACTAAAGGGAATTCGAATTTCTTTAGTTAAATGTCAACTATGCCTTCTTTATTTTATTAATCTCTGAACTAAGATAGAACCCTCAAACTACTAATCAAAATACTGATGTTCTATTAATTCAACCATTCTGGAAGCCATCACTCAAAGCCACCAATGCTTAAAAAAACCCGCATATGCTGTTGTCTTTTAATATGGTCTTGGGCTCCATTTTAAAGTTTTTTCTTTCTTTGTTGGATGCAAAGAAACATTTTACAAAAATCAGACTCTAAAGAGCAAAATTCAGCTGTCTTACCCCATTTACCTCAATAACGTGTTCATTGCTTCTCCTGTTCCTACCTCCTTGCAATCTGTCCTTCAAGCACAATCTTTGCTTTAATGAGGTGCAAATTTTAATGTCTAGTGGGACAACTTAAATGCTAATATTATTAAGCATGGGCAAATTTTCCTTCTTTCCATTCAGCCTCCCCCTCAAGGATATTAAACATGAAAAACTATGTTAATGTATTGTAAAGCAGTATAGCTTGGCTGAGAAAGTTATGAAAAGCAAAGTGTCTATTTTCTGTACCAACATTAAGTCAACTATACTGCAAATCCTGTCTGTTTTATAACAACATAAGCATACATATGTTTTCCATACAAAATAATTTTTTTCATAGCAAAACAAAATGAAAATATAAATGGCATAAACCCATAAAACACCGTAATCTGTTCTGGAAAACTGTAGCTGTACCTTGTCAGCCTTCCACAGACTGAAGTTCTCTCTCATTTCCCGAGGGCATGGTCACTACTGAAGTCTCCAGTAATAACAAAAAGATCTGAATAATGATGAGGGCTGGTTAAAAGGCTTTCTGGGTTGCTACCAACGTCCCTACTGGAATACTGAATTAATTCTAACTGAAATTTATTACAAAACAAAAAAAAAAGCTCAATTTTCTGCAAAGAAAATGAAGTATTCTATCACAACTGGGTCTAGCATCAAAATATTCCAATGAAATAGCTAAATCTGTCTTTTTTTTTCCCCCCATGAAATATGCTATTCATGCCTCATGGAAGCTTTACTTCAGCAGCATTATTCTGGTTTTCTGCTTTGTGGGAAAAAACATCTAGTCAGATTGTGTTTCAGTAGTAACTATTCTAAAATCTGCACTTCCATCATCAAAAGGTGAAAATTATGTCAAGAAATCTAACCAGACATTGTAGTCTACGAAGATATCGAGGCTGTGGAACATGAATATTATAGGGTTTCACCATGAGATTTTGAATAAAAATATTTATGTGTTGAAGATAAATTTTGCACATTTTGGGGGTAAATGATGATAAATACTCTTTTTAAAAAAATCATGTCATGAAACACATTTTTGTTCATAAAGAAGACATAATGGCTTTAAACATCTGTTTTCCTTTGTCTTTTCAGAATTCGGATGAGGGATTGGGCACCCCAGTGGGAAAATGAGAATCTCTAATTTCCAAGAAAGAAAGCTCCCATTTCTAGCTCTGTAGAGAAATGTGATAATAAACTTTAAAATCACAGTGTGTTTGTGTATAAAAACTTGTTACTGATCCAGGACTGATTCTTCTACAGCTTTGGCCTCCAGCCCAATTGCTTCAGAGAAGTAATGCCAAATCTGTAAGGAGAAGGAGGAAACATTTTTATGGCAATTTGATTTAACAACAAGAACAGCAACAAAGGAATCCAATTGAAGCAATTTAAGGATTAAGAATGCGAAACTTGGGTTTGATGGGACATCAGGCGCAGAACAGATGAGGCAGTAAAGATACAGAAGAAATTAATTTATACAATTCAGTTAAATATTTAGTTCTGTAGTGCATATATATTTATCTGTATATGAACATGAACATAATCCTGTATCCAAGTCTGTAGTTTTTAAGGTTACACCATTTTAATAAATTCTAAGTTTTATATTTTTCTGAGCTACCACTGACTAGGTGTTTAATCATTGGTTTGAATGAATTCATTATGGACTGATCTAAAATAAATAATACTGCTTTACAACACCCTGGCTAGAGGTGAATTTGCTCCTCCAATATTACTCCAGCTAGGATTGAAATCTACTTTAAATTCAGAGAGAAATTTCCTAACTGCAGCATTAACTGTTAAATTATACCACTCCTAGATAAAATTAAAGCAAAA
>VWZT01014689.1:395853-447016 GCA_013397055.1 Pachycephala philippinensis | reverse complement strand
TTTTTTTCTTTTTTTTTTTTTTTCTTCTTTGAAGACATCCAAAAACAATTTAAGAAATCAAAATACATTTCATAAGATTTTTTCTTCAATGATTAAATTTGACCTGCAAATTGTTATGACACTCTGTCATGGAAACACACAGTTAGTGCTCTGGTGACAAAGTTCATAAAACATGTAGAGCTCTTCTAAGTCTTGACTGAATGGAAAAAAAAATTGCGAGAAATAGTCCACAAAAATATTGTAAGTAGCACAAAGAATGCTAGCATTTTAAATTTATTTTCAATAAATATTTTTAGAAGAATTTGTAGTAATACTCATGTTATCTTTCAGATATTTTCAAGAAATGCTTGAAGTATAAAAAAAATTAATTGGATTTCAACCCACCTGTCTTTGTAGGTAGACACATAATTTCATTTAGTGCTGTTTATATTTTCTCTAGGATTAATGCATGAACAATGACAGTGCCCTTCTTATCCTCATGCTTCTACTAAGTGTACTTACTGTTTTAATAAATGAATCTAGATTTATTAAAGGTATATCAGGTGCATCTTCGTTATAAGAGCCACCTGTGAAATCTGCCTGCTTCATTTTTTTCCTGATTTTAATGTTAAAGGACCTGTAACCTTTTGTGTTACATACACACAATATCTGCATGGTGAAGTCATAACCCTCTGTAGTATTTCATTATATCCCTGTCATATCTTGCAGAATAATTTAAACTATCATTGTTCTAGTTAATATACCTCCCTACCCAAGTCTTCTGAAAAAAATCCTTGCCATTTCCCTGAAATGTACACGTGAAAAGTTAACTCAGAGGAGTCCCATTTATTATCTATTAAAAGCAATAGGGAGGTTTTGTCACTGCATTTGCCTTTTAAGAGTATTTCCCACTATGTCTTTGCACTTAGGCACTTATGATCTTAAATCTTTATAACATCTCTGTGAACTCAGCTATTCCTCTTAGTGCAGAAAATTACTAATGATTTACTTAAACTGGAGGCATCAGTCTTTTTCTCTTTATAATTAGTTAGGTCCAGAGAGATTAAAATGATTTCTTTTCCTTCCATTGTATTCTTCCACAGGTTTCTCATTCTCTGTATTTCCTGCCTTCTCTCTTCTTGTTTGAGCAAGATGACACACAGATTTTACAGAAACACAAAGTGCCCGAGAGAAGCCATTCTGTTATTTGAAGAAGGTCTGGTATTGTCTGACCTATAAGCTCACTATTGGACCTCAAGACTATCTCAGGTAATGCTATTGTTCACTGAAGCAGATCCAGCTCTTGCAAATTACTAGTTGTCATATGTTTTCTCTTCCCTTTCAAGGACTGCTTCACAGGCTAAATGACTAGTAATGAAAAGAAGAGGATAGTCTGTATTTAATAAATCTATTTTATAGCAAAACACACTGGGATCATGTGATTTGTAGGCTTACCATTTATTTGTGCAGAGTAATAATACTGTGTGAATGAGCACATAGGTATAAGAAACTGCAGTTGTAAATAAGAGTCCTGTAAGGGGCACAAGAAAAATTCTCCCACTGTTACAGGGTAGGAAGTGCTGGGAGCTTACCGCTGGGCAAATACAGTAAGCTGCTTTTTTTTAACTTTTTTTAAAGCACCCAGTGTTCAAAGAGAGGCAGTGTTTCTTCATGGCCGGTAATAAAACAGGAGAGAACTTGTCATAAATCAAGAGGGTGCAGCAGACTTGGCGAGGCAGCAAGACAAAGGAGAGTGGGCGGTGAGGTTACCATGTGAAAAGTAAATAAGGACACACTGTACACTCTCTCTCTTTTTTTCCCTTTAAAAATTCTTATTAGCTTGCTACCATTTTTCTTCACCTGCCTTGAATATTGAGATCATAAGCCTTTCAACAGCAGTTCTGCTGTTTCTATATTACATAGTCTATACTCCAGTAAGACCATGCTCAAATTCATCAGTGCTATCAAACTAAACTTTATGTATTATAAACACATATCCAAGAGGCACCATATTTTTCCATTATAAATCATACAAATACACATCAGTTATAACATAAATTTAGACATAAATTTATAAATATGTAAATAGATGTAACTATAAGTAATGTTTATGTATATGAAATGTAAACAAACATGCACACGTATACATGAACACACACAAAAGTATATTTTTCTTATGTAAATTAGTATATGTACACTTTTATTATGCATCCACATGCCACAAAGTGTCCCTTTAGTGGAGAAAAAAAAAATAAAAGAAATTACTGAGGGGTTTGTCCCACAAATCACATAATCTTTCCCTACAAGTTATTAGTGTCTCAATCTCTGTCGATTTAAATGTCATCTCCCACCATATACCACAACTGAGCTCTAGTTTTTACCTTTATTCTGTCTTCTTTCAGTTTCTCCACATGAGGGAAAGTGCAGATTTCATATCATTCTTACCAGTAAAACAACAGGAAATAAAATTACAAGAGCAGTTTGTTCAGGTTTGATAGGCATTAGATAATATATTGTAACAATCATTAGTCTACATTAAAGAGGAAGACATCAATTATATTAATACAACTTCCCCTGGTGTGACAAAGGCATTTCATGACAGCAATTAGGTTAATCTCCTACAGTAGTGAGGTTTTGTGCTACAGGAAATCCCACATGAGAATGACCATAAGACTCCATGTAATGTAATTTCATGTCTTGAAGGTAGCCCATCTCGTTCTCTAGTGAATCATAGGGGTTGTTAGATTACTTTGTAAAGCAGAAGTGGAAGCTGAACCAATTGCAACTGTGTTGAAGAGAGGAAGGAAACAACAAACACAACTGACATAGAGACACCCACAGCCTAACAGAGGATTCAGGTTTACAAGTCCATAAGCCAGTCATCATATCCCAGGTTCATGAAAACGGCCCAGGTTTATCCCTCTAATTGTAAAACCTTCCCTTAGGGTAACAAATTGCACCTATTTGGCATCACTCAAGGGTTTCTAACCACTGTTTTTCTGTGCTACTGCTTTCCCATACATCCAGTTGTTTATATCTCATCCCTATCTTTTACTCTTCTGGTGTGTAAGTGAGTTAAATAAATTCTTAAAATTAAGTAAGATGAAACCAAGAGCTGAGATGCATGTTCATCTCACTAGAAGCAGGAGTTCAGTTTAAGATTTCCAGTGGCAACACACAGTGGCCTCACTTGACAGTCAAGGTAAATCCCTTTCTCTTGACAAACCATAATGGGCATTTAGGAAACATGTTTTCATCACATGCAAACTCTTTCCAGTAAAAACCTACTGCTGCAGCTGAATTCTCTCCTACTCTTTCAGCTATCTGAACATGGGCATCTTGTGCCATTTGAGTGATTTCAAATCAGCCTGATTTTCCTCCAGTTGCCAGTCCAGAAAAGCATATATCTTCTGTAGAATCTATAACCATTTCCATGCATGGACTTTCTGGATCTCATGTGATGTCCAGACAAATCCCATCACCCTGTTGTCCAGCTAGCAGAATCTGAACCTCCCATTTGTCCCTCAAAGGAGAACATATTCTCACTAAAACAGTAGAAGAAGGTAGATAATGTCAGTAGCAGGAATTTTATGATAAAGAAATGTGAAGAAAATAGAAGGAAAATTAAAAATAAAACAGTCTGCTGCATATATCTGATGCAAAATTTCAGAACAGCTCCTCTGTTATGGCCTTGGGAGCCAGTAGCCTGTTCTTGCTGGGAGCGAGGTGAGGAAGAATGGCAATGCCCTTGCTCAGGATGAAGGCTGTGTCTCCACAGACATGTCTCCAAAAGCTTTTCCATCACCTTAATATCCCTGTTTGGAAACAACTGTATTCATTCATCCAGAGAACTGGTCTTCTCAGCAGCAGAGATAAGAGTGGGATTGATGATGGCAGTGATGGCAGCAGTCAGCTCTGTAACACAAGGAAGGCCCTCGCCATCTGCATGTTCTAGGCAGAGGGCTGAAGGAAGCCACAGAGACCCTAAGGTTTCACACTGAAGTTTTACAAACATCACACTGCGAGCCCTTCAGCACTGTACCTGGAGGTCATCTGCATGATGAATATTCCATTGGAAGAAAATGATCTGGAAGTTGGTATCTTATCATATCTTGAGGTAGCACTGAAGAATTCATGTGTGTCTATGTAAATTCAATGGAAGAAATGTGTCTGTATGCTTTATTATTTATAAAGAGAGGAATACCTCTTGATTTAAAAATGAACCAACAATTCATACAACCTGTGGGTTTTGGTAAACATGCTTTATATTGTATTTGGCAGGAAAGAAGGTGAGAGAGTCACAAGCCTCCAGAAGCAGGAATGTCTTAGTTTGGATGACAAGTCTCTTTAACTCTACAGATGTTTAGCTTTCTTGTAGGTTTTATAACAGCAGAGATTCTTTAGGCATTTCATTTTCCTTTAATTTGTCTTTTGTTTTGTTTTTTTTTTTTTACTGTCCTTAACATGCCCTTCTACTGTCCTTTATCTTTCTTTTCCTGGCCTTTTTTCATGTTTCCTCTACTTTAATTCTACCTTATCAAAATTCTTCTGTTGAGGAATACAGTCAGTGCAGGCAGCTTGGGGTGCAGATACAGTGCCAGCTGCAGGTTGAGCTCTGGGTGGCTAGAGATAATGACGTCAGAAAGATTTTTGCTTTTATATTTCCTTCATATATATATTCTAGCTCTATTGTTGTATAGTTATATAGTTCCTTGCCAGCCCCAGTAGTTTTTCCTACCTTGATAGGCAGAAAGACAAAATACATTCCAGAGGTTCCAAACTGGGGGCCCAAGGCCCCCATCCTATCTTGGTTCTTCCTGGGAGCCAAGATAGAAAACAGCTCTTTGAGACACATTTTCATAAACAAAGTTTAGTTCCTATCTAAGGAGGGAGGATTTAGAAAAGGGTTGAACCGAGGTAGAATTACCTCTCCACTTATGCCTCTAATTGTGGATTTTTGTCAGTTATGCTAATTTTCTAAACTTATAAAACTGTATTAACCAGGTCCAGGGATGGGCATTTTCCATATCTGCCCCTTGGAGGCTTCCAACATAAACAAACCTTTATATTACCTCCTATACTAATATTGGCTAGAAAGTATGTTGTTTTATTTCTAGGTCCTTAAGGCATCAACAAGAGGCCATGAACTGCTGACCCTTTGCATAACAAAGGGCCCAGGGACCTGGGGTGGCCAGGACCTGTGGTCACCCAGGTGACCAAATATTCAGGGACACAGAAGAGGCTTAGGGTTCAGTAGGAAGAGATGAGACTTCTTTGAGGTTTCTTTAAATAGGCTTAAGAAAAGGCTGGAATGAAGGGATTCACAGATTTCCTGGTAACTTAATGATATGTAGGTGTGAAAACTCACTCTTATACGTGTTTTAAGCATCAAAGCAATTGAGCTTCTCAGTGGAGTTTCAGACATTGAGTCATGAAGAACAGATTCTTTTCTTATTAAGGTCTAGTAATAGAAATAGAAATAGAAACAGAAAGAGACCTATGCAAAGCTAAGCAGCAAGGGTTTCTTTAATGTTTCCAAGAAGATAAAATTATATTCTGAGTTATGCTTGGAACAGTTGTATCTTTTGATGACCTGAGATTTGGAGTACGTAGATTTAATGTGCTAACATTAGCTAACAGAGAAGGCCAACAGACACTGCAGTTCGAGCATAAGGATAAAAGAAGGGGGTGTCAAAGGGGCCCTCATGTGAAATTCTATTGCTGTACTAGTCTCACATATGGTGGTAACGTAACAGGGCACTTTCCTCTGTAGGTGTTAGAGCAGCTGTCCCTGCAAGGGTAGAGACTTCGACACAAACTAAGTCTCAGGCAGCAGAATCAACCCTACAAGTCTGAGGCTGGAGGGAATTCCAGGAGAGATGCATTTCTATCCTGTGGTGAAGGTTTGCCATCATGGAGGAGCTGTTCTGGCACGTGGACAAATTAAGAGCAGAAATGAGCATCAGAGAAGAAGAGAGGGAAAAAGGTGAGATTGTCACCGAGACTCAGCAGCTTGAAAAGCTTCACACACCATCTGCAGAATCACAGCAGTCAGGGTTCATCCCCACCATCAATGTAAATGAAAATTTTGGAGAGGGGGTAGGATGGAAAACTAGTGACTGGACAGGATTTTTGCCTGTCGGGGATGTTTAACAAGTAGTGTCAGGTCCTGCACCTGGAGAGGAACAGCTCCATGCACCAGGACAAGCTGGGGCCATCCAGCTGGAAAGCAGCTTGGCAGATAAGGACCTAAGGACCTAGTTGGCTAGGAACCAACTTGATCATGAACCAAAATGATCTCTTTAACACTCAGAAGACTATTGGTATCCTTGGCTGCATTAGGAGCAGTGCCTACATGTCAAGAGATGTAATTCTTCCCCCATACTCAGCACTTGGTGAGACCACACCTGGAGTGCTCTGTCCAGCTTTGTACTGCTCAGTACAAGGGAGACATGTCGAGACTCCAAAGAAGGGACATTAAGGTGGTTAAGGGACTGGAGAACTTCTTGTATGAGGAAAGGCTGAGAAAACAGAAACTGTTCAGCCTGCAGAGGAGATAGCTCATTGGGGATCCCACTAACATATATACCTGGCTGAAAGAAGGGTGGGGAAAGGCTCTTTCCTCTTGTGTCCAGTGACAGGAACAGAGGAAATCGGCACAAATTGAAATATGGATGATTCAATCTAAACATCAGTGTGAAGGTGACTGAGTAGTGGCACTGGTTGCCCAAGGGTGTTGTGGAATCTTCATCCTTGGAGGTATTCAAAAGCTGTCTGGACATGATGCTGTGTAACCAGGTCTAGGTAGTCCTGCTTGATTAGGGAGTTGGATGAAATGATCTTGAGGTTCCTTCCAATTTCAGCAATATTGTGATTCTGTGATATAGCTCAGATTTACCTTTTCCTGAGGATTGATTCAATAGAGTCAAGTCCTTAACCTTGCGTCTTCTGTTTTTAAACACCTATATGATTTTGATTTATTGTGCACTAAAGCTAAAATACAGCATATATTTCTCAGTCCAATACATTTACAGCACATTTCACTATATTTTTAATTAGAATTCCATATAAATTTAAGTGAAAAAAAATGTTTTCAGGATTATGAGATACTAGTTAGAATGTGGTGAGGGTAGCTCATTCATTTTTGTTAATGAACATTTCTACATGTAAGTGATGTAAACTATCTCTGAATTCTGTCCTTTGCAGATTCTGCTATTTTGGGAGCAAACTGAATGTGAACAGGCAATTCGTGAATAAGTGAATCTAAGACCTACAGAAATAATTTTCACATGTTCTCTATCATACATAAATGTAGCAAGGAAGAGGAGACATGTCAGGTAAGTACAGTAAAGCTGTATTTTTTACCAAGTCTCTTACTCAGTTTCTGCCTTTAACTCAAAATGACTCACAAATTTAAATAATGCATGGCAGGAATGGAAAATCTTATGAATTACCGCAGACACTGGGACAGCTAAAATAATCTAAGAAGTTCAGACTGATTCTTCAGTCTAGTCTGCCCATAAAAGAATCAAAATCGAGAAATGGTCATCAGGCTGCTGGGGATGTGCACGGGCAGTGTATCTCACTATGTACTTTTGCAACAAACCTCTGCATACAGAGCAGAATTTTTGCTGACTAATTATTTTCTTCTATTAATAATGCTTAAATGTGACCAATAATGTAGATTTTTCAGAAGCTTATCTTGCCTACTGTTTCCATGCGTCTGCTACTTCAGCAATTGCAGTTTGTTCTGTGTAATGAAATTATATTTAAATGTCCAGAGCATTTCCAATCACCTTTACTTCCTGTCTCATGACTGTACTTTCCACCTCTCTGACTGCAGTCCCTGTTGGTTTGCCCTGCTCCCAGCCGTTTGAAATTTTGCTGCAAATACCATTTTCCTATCTCATTGCTTTGATCATCTTGCTGCTCAGCTTTGTGTTATTTTTTTAGTGTTCCTTTATGGCACAAATTAAGTGACTTGTTTTGATTTTAGAAGCTTTCCATGACTTTTTCAATTTTCTATGATGTTACTCCCATCACTTACCAAAAGTTCACTCCCCAACTTCCTGTATTGTTGAGTAAGCATCTTTTTTTCTTTTTTTTTTTGGTGCTGAGACATGCCCCTCACTGAGAGGAGTTTCCTGTAATACCATTTTTTTTTCTTAGGATGTCTACAAAAGACATGAAAAATAAGAAGTCTGTTGTAATACATTGCCTATCATGCTGGCTAACTTTGTCTCATTGCCTCCCTGTTCTGTGCCATCTGTCTTTCTGTACTTACTTGTTATCCCACCTCTTTGGAGCAAGGATTTTATTTTTTTTTTTTATTCTTTGATTGTAGACCACCCTTTTAAGTGGGCCACTATTTCAGAACTAGACTTCCTAGACGTTGTAGGAAGTACAAGAGTACTTGTAATGGGTCAGGAAGAAAAAGACGAATCATGCTCCAAGATCTTGCAATCTAAGCCTAAAACTAGAGATGGCAGATGGCTACTGACAGACAGATGGTGTTGAGCAAAAATTAATACAAACAATTACCGATAATATAAATAATACAAACAAAGGGAATAAACATAAAAATAACACTCATACATATGATATGCATAAATAATAATCTGAATAAGAAAATTAGACATATCTAGAAGAAAAGCATTTATAAATTGAAAACTATCTTACAATAATATTATTTTTACCCTTCTCAGATAGCTTGAGATTTAAAAATTTAGTTGCCTTGCCTAGGTTAGATTTCCTCAGTAAATAATACATTTTGAGGAATGTGCTCATGTTGCCTAAATTTAGATCTTGCCTAAGTTACAAAATCAATCTTTATAAATCTTTTTACTGCAGAAAGGAAAAGAAGCACTTCCAGAGGATGATTCCTATAATATTAGGACAGGATATGCCAACCATTATGACAATCTATATAGAAAATTCAGATAAAATATTCTAATTTTAAAGTTAGATCAGGAAAATGAAGATGTGCATATATTGGAGAAGAAATATGTAGCCTGGGAAATAGCTGAAAATTGAATCTAGAATTCTCGAGTCTCAACTAATCGTTGTCATTCTGAAACTTCCTTACCAGGAATAAACAGCCCAGTAATAATAAGGCAGATTTCCAGGGTCTTACAGGTCAGGATGTCAAGGACCCTGTTTTAGTTTTAAAGCAAACAGATTTTAAATAGAAATTATCCTTGAATTACAGACAATTTCAGCAAATCGATCTATCCAAGTCTTCCGTCAAAAATTAATAAATAATTTTCCTTGAAAATTTGACGTTTATTTACTTAACAGCTTCTATGATTTTTGGTAATCACATTTGGTACATAATTTTAAGGATAATGTTTATCTATTGTGAGCTGTGCTATATTTAGGTTTGTATTTTGCCTTCTTGTAGCCGAGCTCTAAATTATTATGGTGTATAGCTCTCTGGTTGATAATACAACATATAAAGTCACTGTTTCTGTAGTCAATATTTGAATTACTGGGTCAACATCTTGGCAAGTACACATGTACAAGGCTTCAAATGATTAGAGTGTATGTTAAATGTTACTATATAAACTGATGGCAGGAATCAAGTGGAATTAAAATGCAGTCAATTGGGACATCAAACCACAGCCCTCTTTTATTCAGGTGTTTGAAAATGTAAAACACACTAGAAATTGTGAAAAACAGCATCAGAGCTGCTGGAGAAAGAGGGGGGAAAAAAAAAGGAAAATATGTAGATAAAGGTGTTGTTAAAGTATTTACTTTCATTCTCTTTTCACCTTTCTACTTCTATGTTATGTACCCATTTTCATAACATCCATGTTTTACACTATAGAATTTGACATTTTACTAGAAAAGGAGAAGAAGCCATGTATTTCAGCCATCAGTAAATCAGTTACTGGGTATGTTTTTCTGCAGTTTTGTATATGAAGCTTTCATTGTAGGCAAGACATTTGGCAGTGCATTCCTCCTCTGCCCTTCTGAATCTCTATGATAATTTTGTTTAGTGAGGGCGGAATATAAATACAAAAGTGAGGATAACTTGGTGGTCTGTGTGGCTGAGTCAGAAAGTGCTTTTTCAGACACAGATGATCAAGTTTGGCAGAGCACACTGTAGTGCTGGGTGTCTGAACCCCAGTGCTTGTTGTGTGCTGCTCGGAGCACGACTGGGGTCTCTCAGGGGTAGGGCTTCTGCTGCCTGGAATACTCCACCCTGATGTACCACATGTCATTCATGGCATGGATATCCATAGGCATGCTTGTCAGCTCCAGAGCCTATGCAATTTAAAGTAATGGATTTACAGCTCTCCTCTAAAGTGAGATTTTTTCTCAGATGGAAAGCAAAAGCTTAGCCTATTGATGTGAAAGTCTCTGTAGACACCATAGTGTATGGAGACATCTGACTAAGCCTGGCTTATGAGGAAAGATAGTATCCTACAGAAAGACTCAAAGACAGACAAGGGAAATAGCTTACCAGTGTTGATCTCCAAATCTCTATTATTTTGGATGTGCACTACAGACTTTTGGAGGAACTGAGGAGAAAAATCAACTATTAACCCCAGTGCAGGATACTCAAAAATGTTTGTGTGTTCTACAGCACTCTGAAGTGGTTTGAAAGGATTCAGACACCAAATCTCTTATCACTGGGGAGGCCAAATGACATAACATCACTACTTATTGTGATTTTATAGGGGGTTCTACATATGACCTCCTACAGACATGTACTAAGTTATTTAGGTATAGCAGTTATGTTGCTGAAGGCTATATGTGAACAGATGTAACACCAACAGAGCAAAAAAAAAGCCACATGAATAATAACTTGTTTTTTAAAATTTCCTTCAATGTTCAGAAATGTTTAATTAATTTCATATTACTCGCAAGAAATTTTGTCTTCATTCAGGTTTTTTTGGTTTCTTTTTCTTTTTGATGTAATGGTTCCCTTTTTGTTTCAGGCTTCTATTTTTAACCTCGTCATAGACTTGTAGTTGAAATAATTCTATTTTAATGTTTAATAAAAGACTTTAATTTCCCATATTGGTATTTCTTTCCCCAGAACTTATTGGGAATCATTAATAAGTTTTCAAAAGGTTTTCTGTGCTCTGAAGATATGTAATATCCTCATAACATAATCTGAAAAAAGTAATGTAATGTCCTGAACTGATCTGAGATGAAAATCAACACCAGGATCTTCATTTCCAGACATCCTAGAGGCAAAACTGGCCTAAGATTTTTTTTTCTTTCCCCCCAACCCTTCTTCATAGCTCACCCTTCATCACTTGTGGTGTACCACTCACTTAGTGGTGCTGGCAAAAATGGCTGTGGGGCTGACCCGAGATCGGTGCTGGTGCAGAAATGGAAAGAGGAGGAGGAGAAGCAGTAATTCATTAAGTTTACATTAAAGTCAAGAAAAAGCAAATGTAACTGTGCCCCAAGGTGGTAGCCAAAGAGGAACGTAGTAGATTTAGATAATATAGAGGGTTTTAATACATCTGCTCACATTATCTCGTATTAGCACTGTAGACCTACTTCCCTCAGCAAAAATCACTTTTGTAAAATGTCTAATTTTGAGTGCTTTGAAATATATGTTTTGGTTTTTTTTGTTTTTTTTTTTTTTGTCCCTGATCATAACATCTCAAGTTCTGTTTTCAGTGCTAGCTTGATACAATTTAACAAGAAATTTCACCGTTTGCTTCTGAAAGCAGAAGGTAAGGAGACATTTCTGGCATGGGGAAATAGATTACTCAGTTGTTAGCAGTGCTACTGCCACTTGCAATTGTTAGCTTCTGATTTTCACTTTTTATTTGAGAAGAAACTTTATATCCTTCATTAGAATAGTCTTACTTTTATGTGACGCAAATGAGAGCCTGGATTCAATATTGACTGTATCAAATTCAGATATTTAAATCAAAGTTCCAGTGAGATCAACTGCACCATCTGCGGTGACAAAAAAGAAAAACATTCAAGAACCCTGATACACATTTGTAGATCTGTTGATTTGCAGAAACTTACATTTCTCAGCTCAAAATACAAACTCAGTGCCCAGACTAAATTATATTAGTTCAAGAGATTATTAAACTGCATGGTCTTTCATGATGTTCAGATTTAAAAGGACATAATTTTTATATTCTAATGGACTTACGTAGTGCAATTATTCATAGAACTATTGTGGAGATAATTAATATTTTTCATCACCTTAAAAATGTTGGAGAATTTCTGTATTTTTCAGATAGAGGTGTTTATGAATGAGAATAATTTTTTCAGAACTTGAAATGGCAATAGATCAAAATGATGCTTTATTAAACGTGAATTTGTTAAATACATAGAATGGAACAACATTTTAAGATTAATCACCTAAATACCTAGTTTAGGCATTCAAATAAGTGACTTCCTCAGGATTGTCGAAAGCTGTGTCTTCCTTTGATTGCTTTCCTGCAATGAAGGAAAGACACTATTGCTGCCACTTCAGCCCTGGATTTAACTATGGTGCTTCATTGTCTTATCATTCATTGATGTTGAATATACTAATATCAGGAAAGAAAGAGGTAAAGCCTAAAACTGTTGCAGATGTTTGACAGCAAAATTAGCTGCCAGTTTTCTAGATAAGATGTAGCATTTTTACTTAAGAAAAGAGTAATCCTCCACACAGATTCTCTCTCCCCTAGGATGCCCTTGTCCTCCGATGTACGATCCATTACCAGAACTCTTAAAGACAAATATCCTCCTCTCACAAAGTCACTGAGCTGCAGCAGTAAAGAATGACACAATCCCAGATAGACATAAATAACACAGTCTAACACTGAATAGGGTTTGACCACTTGGGGGATAAAATGATTTCTATTTTATTTTGTGATGGTGTGTTAGATTCCATGACTAATGAATACACAGCTATGTCTCATCATCTGTAGCAAAGTGTCAGGAGTCCATCTTTATGGAATAAAGTTTTCTGTGCTGGAACAAAGGGATTTTTATGGAAGCATGCCTTGCTGTTAGTAACTCTCTTTACAGAAGCAGCATCAGGAAAGGACAGGATTCTGTTCTAAATGATCACCAGAGCTGAAAAGATTCAGTTTCTTACTACAAACTCAACAAAAGAATTGCAGATGAAATGTTGATTGCAAAGTGGATAGTAAATTCCTACATCAGATTTAGTGCAGCTAGTCACTCGGTTAAATATTTTATCACCTTCTATTGCTACAGCATCCATAAAGTCCCTCCCCCCAAAATAAATTACAAAAGCCTCAAAGCTCACCTGGACCCGAACCCATGAACTGCAAAGATCAATCTCTGCCACTGGAATATTCATAAATTTTATCTGCAGAATTTCCAGTGGTGTATAGTGAGTGACAGATTTTGTATAAATGTGCTTCTACTGCTACAAGGACGAATTTTTTCCATATAAAACAATCATATTCCTTCAGGTAAGAGAGTATAGCATTACCAGTCTGGAACATGCCTGCTCTTGTTTGCCAGCCACAAACTAATCTCACCTTATTCACCATGGCAACATTGACACAGCTGTCTATCCCTCTGTTTCCATGGTAAAGGACCGGTAGATAGTACTCCACTGCTTTATGCCAGACTTCTGATTCTGTCACAGATTTCCAAATATTCTAATGGTTAAAATTTGTGTAGAAGCCTCTAACAGGTCACAGTCCCTGATCTGGATGTAAAAACCAAAATAAAAATCAAATCCCGAAAACTAAAACACTCAGGAAACAGCGAAAACCAAACCAAACCAAACTGGAGACAAAATACCTGGTCTTAAAAACCAAAAAAACAAAAACCCAACAGTCTTTGAAAGCAGAACCAATTAAAGCTCTTTTCTACCATAACAGTTATTGTTAAAACTTTTTTGCCAAATCACAGGAGTCTTTTAAGGACTTTTTTTTCTGTACCTATGATCTTTTTCAAAAATTTTTACCTCCTAAACACGCCCCTTGTCAAAACTTTCACCAGTCAGAAAACTTTGAAGTGAGAGTTATTTCCCAAACAGTGAGCCCCTCAAAATTCACCACACAGAGACACAACTTTAAGTTTAGAGGTAAAAGACTACAAGTAGTACAGTAGTCCTTCTCAGCAGAGTGAGTTAAGATCTCTAGACACATTTTCAAATACTGTGTTGTACTCAGTTACCCTGGTAGGCTTCATGGTTGGGTCTGAGCAGTCCCAAATGCTCTGGGTGAGGTACATCCATTACTTTGGGGACCTCAAATACCCAGTATGTATGAACTGCTTTTGAAGTGTCTCCTTCAAGCCCTGAAGTCACTTAGATGCTTTTGAAATGTTTCTTCTACCTCTGTTTGAACACAAGACTATCAGAAAAGTTCAAAAATTGTAGGGGGTTGTGTCTGTGGCTAACTGCCTTATGTGAGCAATGATCTGCTGTAGAAATTATTGCTTTGCTTCTGATAATAAGACGAATACCTACCAGTTACTTTGCCCCAGAGTCTTCTCTATTTTTATGACAAGTCTGTAACACTGACCTTAGTGTATGCATTCCTATGCACTTTGTTATTATTCAAATATAATGTGCTACTGACATGGTTTTGGGAGTTGTGTTCAACAGCGCTGATTCTTGTTCTGAGTGCCAGGCCACATTTTGCAGTTTCCAAGTGTGCAGTCGGTAACTAGTTACAGAGATGCATACTTGAAAAATAATTTTAAAATTGTCTTTCAGAAGCATAGGCTTAAATATATGAGTTTATTTCCACTTTAGATACCCCGGCAATATCGCTAAATTGCTGAATCTGTGGGTATTACCATGCTAAATACTTCAGTAGGGGAGTCAGTGCTATTGTATCTTGCCAGCAAGTTCCTAGTATTCATTTAGATTTTCCTTACTAGGTCACTTCATTAAAAAAAGATTAAAGTCTACTCCAGCTAGAGGCATGAATTCCCACTTCTGTTTTCAGAGAAGTCTGATATCAATGCAGTTCTGAAATAATCTTGGTTATAAAAGCAATGTTAAACACATTCGTTAGGAGACCATACATCTCTTCTGGGTCTTTAGTGGGTCACCTAATTCTAACCTTTGTAGCACTTCAATGCAAGGCAACTTTCCCGAAGAATGTAGCTTTAAAGCTACAGGAGCTGAGGCAAGTCCAAAGGTAAACATGACATAAAACCACAACAGTGACATCTGCTGCAGTATTTTCCTTACACCTTACTGCCAAATTCATAACTTCCCACACACACCATTTGAAAAGAGATTCACAGAGATCAGCAATCTGAGACAGAAATTCCCTGAAATATTTTTGAGGGAGAGAGGTTTTCCTCAAGTAAACAGCATTCTGCTTGGAGAGAAACCACCTTGGAATATCCAGGAGATGAATAGTATATCCTCTCTAAACCACAGCCAAGAAAGGACTGCCTATGCCCATTCTTCACCTTAATCCAATAATTAGAATTAAATCAAAGTTTTGAGGGAAAGTGGGTGATATTTAAATCCCTCTCTAGTCAAACAATGGGTTTTAAACAGTGTCAGTGGGAAGGCCCACACATAAAAACTCTTGAATAGAGAAGTTTTCACTCCCGATTCGTGCACGTTAAACACACTGATCATGTGCCGAAAAGCACAAGGGAGGGTTAGCCATGGTATGAGCACACCTTGAAATGTGCGTCTGCACTTAGCAGAAAACATCTATTTCATTAGGGTCAGTGGGTTTTAGGTGCAAACTAGTCGCTAGAAAATGGGTTTGTGTCAGAGCCTTATGCCACAGCAATAATTTAAGTGTCATGGGGGCCTCACCAGCAGAAACACGGGACAGACTTTAACAGCAACTAGGCAAAGGCAATTGTGAATATTCCTGATTGCTTAAAGGTTGTGCTTTGGCAGCTAAGAAAGGCTTTGAGGTCACAAATTCCATATGCTAAGTCCCCTTCTGCCTTCGACTCTGGTCAGCTGAACTATGCTGACTTTCATATTTTTTCTCAAAAGGTTACGTATATTCATTTGGCTGTGCATGTTGCAAGAGCACTAAAAGACTGCTAAAGTACATGCTCACCATGGGCCTGATCAAAGCCCTCTGAGATCAATGGGAATATTTCCTTTGACTTCAATGGGCTTTTGAAAAGATTCCAAATTACCCAGTGGAAAGTTAGGCTCTGAAGGATGGTCCTGATGTTAGCATACCCATGGGCATGGCACTCAAAAGGATCTGGTTCCGCACCTGGGTGATACCCTGCATCTCACACTAGAGCAGATGCAAGTGTGGCATCTCGTCCTGATATTTCATAAAATACCACAGTGGTGATAAAGGAAGCATATTTTGATTGACAGCTTCCATACTAGCTGGTACTTGAAACAGCTTGCAGCCACATCAGGATCTGGAAGGAAGCCAGACCCCATTCACAATAATGGGACATAATACAAATATCAACAGGGCTGTATCCAAACCAGCTGTTATTATTAATTTCATGTCTTTTAAGAGGAAGAGAGGATTTCAGCCATTTGAAAGGATTTTTCAAATGAATAATTATACTGTTTGGTGATGTTTAATTTCTGTTTACCTCTGAATGCTTCTAAAGTTGTAGCTAGTGGTCCCATATGAATTGGATTTAGAGATACAATTGCTGTTTAATTTAGCTGATTCACTTGAGATGTCTTCTGCATTTTTGTTACAGGAGGTGATTTTTTGAAGAAAATTGAAGGCAACTGAATGTTGACAAAAATAAAACAACATGAAGTTGGAGTTTAGAGAACTGCTTTGATATAAGAGTCTGCAGACAGTTTAGAAAATAGGAAAAAAAATATTTGCTCTTGTTGTGGAAAAGCTTCAACAACTGGAGATTAGAAATGAACAAACAATTCACAGTGAATCGTCTCAGCTCCATGGAAGTTTCCAGGATCTTCATTCTATTTTGCCTTAAGAGCTAGCTTGAGAGTAGATGTGTTACTCTTTTCTGTTATACTACCGTCTTTCTTTTTATTAAAGAGAAATTCTGACAAATAGAGATTCAAGTTCAGCTATATCTTTTCTTCAGCAACAGCTGAAAATTTTTAGATGTTTTATGGAAGAGGTTTAGTCTCTATACTAGAAGGCTGTATAAGAGTGAATACAAACATAAATGATAGTGGAAAAATAAAGGAAAACATAACCTCTAAGATTATGTGTACTGATCAGGTAAAAGGGGTAGATGTATGGTCAAATTTACAACCAACATAGAGTTTCATAGCTTTTTTAGGTAATTTAGACATGACATTTTCATGTGAAACAGATTGTCGACTCTTCTTTTGATACTGTTTCTGTTCTTCCATTGATATAATAATCTGTGCATGTGTATGTATATATGTATACATACAAATGTACTTATACCTAAAAAACAAAAACTAAAGATATTAATGCTAGAAGAACCCTGTAAAATGTATTTTCTTAAGCCTGATGTGGAGGAGTTACTTTGAATGACAGACTTCCGAAGAAAACAAAAGATATATAAGTGGGTAGATGTATGCAGGGATTTTTTAAAATGTGGAGCAAGTTGCAAAAGGGTTTGGTTATGATACGAAAATTTTAGGAGGAGGAGAGGGAGAGTATCAAAAGAGACTTCCGTTTCTGGATGACTGAGGGTGGTAGCATGAAAACTAATTTAAAGGAAAGCTTTGGACAGTTCAGAAAAGAAAGATTATGAGCCTGGTTTAGTCATCCAGGTTTTGAGAAATTAATGAGCTGCTTAAGATGAGATATGTGACTTTGAAAGAATAAAGGTCTTTTTGACGGTTTTGCTTAGGATACAGTAGTGGANCAGATCCCAAAGAAAGGTAGTGGGAAAAAAAAAACTTACTATCTTGCAAGAAACCCCAATATTGGTCACACTCATGAAAAGTCTCACAAATACAATGGGGTTTAGTTTTAATTGTAGTCATCACGGGGACTGATGGGTTCACTGCTCTAGAGAGTTTATTTTTCACACTATAAAGTCATTGTTTAGACAAATAATATGTAAGATTTTTGTCCTTGACAGATTTGAGTACTATTTTCAGTCCTAATCTTTTTATCTCAGTCTCCATCTTTCTGTTTTTTCTTGCTGCTTTATCTTCAGATTTCAAATAACAAAGTCAAAACTTGGGCTTCTGAAAAAATATACTAAAAAATGAGCTGTGCAGAAATACATTTGAAAATGTATGTATCTCCAAATTAAAGCTGCTAGACTTTTTACAGTTCTACCTTAGGAAATTTCCAACCTGCATATGAAAAACATTCGTGCTTTCTGTGCTTTTAAAGTTGTTACTAGCCTGACTGAATGTGCAGCTGGTAGTGATCTACAGTTTATGTTTATCCTGCTGAGTGAAAATGAGGGAGGACATATTTGTAGACTCATTCAGCTAAAATTCTGAAATGCTGTCTCATATACTTTATTCTCCTGAAATGCTGCCTCGTTCAGTCAATTTTCTCAGAGGATTTTTTGCTAACAATAATGTTTAATAAATCCAGCACCCAAACTTTTAATGTCTAAAACTAGCTGTATGTCAGAGGTCAGTTTTTGTTCATCTTTATTTGTAAAAACTTTCTTAGGACAGGATTAGGAAAACACAGGTTTAAGGGCAAGTAATTTTATGTAACAAATAAAAGTTATAGATGCTTAGTCATGATGAATGCTTAGGAGCTAAAATATTTTTATAGAATCATTTTTACTTTCACACATCCATTAGTAGAGCAGAATATTACTTAAAAGAAAAATCTTATGCAAAAACTACCCCTCAAATCATTATCTTCTAAAAATCTCACTTTATTATTTTCCGTAACTTTGGATCCTGAAAATTTCCGAATATATTTCAAAATCACATTTATAAAAGGAAACATTGCTTTTATTTAAAACACATGGAAGGCAATATAGATGGATTTTATGCATCAGTCTGTCTGTATGTTATCAATGTCTATAAGTGCACTTGCCACTAATAGTCAGTACTATAGAAATATCTCAATGCTTCCTTTTTGATAGTGTCTTGTTGCTTTTGTTTTGTTTTGCTTTATTGTTTTTTTTTCTGCCTGTGTTGTAATAGCTCTTTTTCTGTCTGTGGTAGACCAAGATACAGTATGCTATGTTTTTGTAATATAGGAGATGCTGTTTTATCTATGTGCAGTACTCTTTTTTTCAACATCTCCTGGAAAAGGACAATTATTTTCCTGAACCAACACTTCAACAACTGTTGTGAGTAGTTGCAGGGGGGAGATCTGTGTGTTTGTTGATGTTTAGGGGTTTTTTAGTTGCTTGTATGTTTTTATCTTTTCTTGAAGTCCCAGATTTCTCATCTATTGAACTTTTTACACCATGTGGATAAAATCTGATATTTTATGCCTTAGTGTGTGATTTTCTTCCTCTTCACTTTAACAGCTACTGATGCTCCTGAGTCTATTTATCTGTTTATGTGATTTATCTTAGAATGTGCTATCTCTTAGGAAAAAAAAAGAAAAGGGGGAGGAAGGAAGAAAATGTACCTATTTATTTGCATGAAGTAGAAAAAATTGTTTTATTTCTGCTGCCTTGCTCATGAGCTTTCTCTTGCATTGCATATACATTTTTTACTTCTGGGCATTGAGGGCTCTACCGTTTTTAATCATTAAAATAGTCTTGTGGCTTAAAGTATTTAGTAATAATGACTCTGTGTCTGTCACTTCATAAAAGCGCTATGCCTTTCCCACATAAGCCATTGTTTTTCTCAAATGCTGGGTGTCTATACTGAGAGGCAGTCCCTCTCCATAGCAATAGCAGGATTTTTTTTTCTTCAATCTTTTTCTTTTATATACTTTTCATTCAGAGCACACTTGTAAATCACTCAAGTAATAGTCTATTTCTTTGGGCTGAATTTGTTACTATTCAAGTCCTCTGGTTATTACCAGTAGTTCTTCAGTTCGTCTCAGATTTTAAGGATTTTCTGTTCAGTAGACTAAATGTGTAAGAAATTATAGATAGTTTTTTATTTCAGGAACTGCATTACTAAAGTTACATGTTCTTTCCAAATCTTTTCTTCTTATGACATAGTTATCTTCGTTTTTGTCCATGTTTTATTTCCATTTCTCATTTAAATTTTTCATGTACCATATTAATTCTGAAACCAATGTATTCATTCAATGTCTACTTCTGTTTGTCATACGACCGTATCATTTAATAAAACTCTTGTATTGAGATATCTCAGCTGTTGTCCTCCCAAATAGCATGGGAAATATTTTGATGTTGCTGTTGGCTTATCCATACTACTTGTAGACAATTCAGCTGGAAATTAATCGGTTTTATTCATGCAAAAACTAAGTTACTGGCAGCCATTCTTTAATAAAGGGATTAGATCTTTGCCTTGTCTATGATTATGCCATCTACATTAAAAAGTATGGAGATTTTCAGCTGAAAATCACCATTTTTTAATGTCCAACTTTTCTGAAGAAGTGTAAGAACTGGTTGAAAGAACTTTGCTGTAAGTTTTTAGAGGAGGATTTCTCTTTCATAAGACTTAAATGTTCAAGATTGCACTCTTTTGGGTAACTATTGTTTTAGAAAAAGTTCTTCATAATTGCAGGACCAAAACAAAACTGTTTTTTGCCATTTTATAATTTCAATTTTCTCTTTGCTTTTTGGGTTACTTGTCCTCCGGTCTTCATTCCTCCAGTCCTCATTCCCTGTTCCCCCACACTCTCTTTTATCTTTCTGATTTCCTTAAATTTCATTTTGGTTTCTATATTGGGTTTTCATGGCCAAGCTTTGGTTGTGGGCGGCCACAGCAGTGGCTTCTGTGAGAAGCTGCCAGAAGCTTCCTCCATGTCCAGCAGAGCCAATCCCTGGTAGCCCCCAAGATGGATGTGCCACCGGCGAAGGCTGGGCCAATTGCAAATGGTGATAATGCTTCTGTGATAACAGATCTAAGAAGAAAGAAAAAAACCAAAATTTCTTGCAGAGTTGAAATTGTATTCAGAGAAGAGGAGTGAGAACATGTGAGAGGAATGGCTCTGCAGACACCAAGGTCAGTGGAGAAGGAGGGCAGGAGGTGCTCCAGGTGCTGGAGCAGAGATTCCCCTGCAGCCCGTGGTGCAGACCATGGTGAAGCAGCTGTGCCCCTGCAGCCCACGGAGAACCATGGGGATGCAGAGATCCACCCGCAGCCTGAGGAGGAGCCCCACACCAGAGCAGATGGATGCCTGGGAGGAGGCAGTGACCTCATGGGAGACCCGAGGAGAGAGAAGCCCACACTGAAGCAGCCTGTCCTTGAAGGACGGCACCTTGTGGGAGAGTGACCCTCGCTGCAGCAGTTTGGGGAGGACTGTTACCTGTGGGATGGACTCGTGCTGTAGAAGTTAATGGAGAACTGTCTTCTGTGGGAGCGACCTCAGAGCGCAGCAGGGGAATGACTCCTCTCCCTGGGCAGCAGGAGAAACAACAGGTGATGAACTGACCATAACCCCATTCAGTGCCTCCCTGCACCTCTGGGGTAGGAGGCAGAGCTGAGAAGGAGGGAGGGGTGGGGGGAAGGTGTTTCAAAGGTTTTATTTTACTTCTTATTATCCTGCTCTGATTTTGTAAGTAATAAATTCAATTAATTCTAATTCTAGTTCTAGCTTGTTTTGCTTGTGATGGTATTTGGTGAGTGATCTCTCCCAGTCCTTATCTCAACTCATGAACCCTTCATCATACTTTCTCTCCCCTCTCTAGCTGTGGAGGGGAGTGATAGGGAGGCTTTGGTGGGTGCCTGGAATCTGTAGTGGGACATTGTCTACCCACTACATTTTCCTTACTTAATTTCTATACAAAAAAACAGACAGTAATGTAGCAAAATACCACATGCTTCCCTGTATCTTCTTCCACTACATAAAAATGAAGTGTTTCAGATCAGCTGTATTTCATGTGAGCCAGTATGAGTGACAGCTCCCTGAAAGTGTTTGGGCTCAGCCTTTTGGGTAAAGTTGCATGACTGGAAGCTATATTTCTGACAGATTGTTAGGTATTAGGTCAATGTTCTCCATAATTTCCAGGTATTACTGGGAAATGCTTTCTCTAAATCAACCTTTACAGGGTCCCATTTCAGAACTACAGAAATGCAGTTAAGAGATCTCTATGTGAACTTACTCATAATGGGGCACCTTACTTGGGCAGAAAAAAGTAGGGATTGATGTATTTGTCTTTAGATCCCACAAAGAGAATGGGGAAGAGTGCCAGATGGCCAAGAGAAAGATATAAGGAGTCTGTTATGCTTAAGACTAACAAGTGATCCAGAGGGTAATGTTTCCTTAAGGCATAATCAAGCATTCAGGAGACAGATGGTGGAAAGAGCAGGGAGTCAAGACAGTTCTAATTAGTCCAACACCATATGTAGTTGCTTCTTTTCTAGAAGCTCAACCTTCTAGACAGGCCTGTGGGTTTACCAACTGGACATCCCAGAGATCTTTGAAAGTGTTTAATGACTCACAACCAACCCACTTGCCCAGATTTTTATTTTAGAGAAATAAGTGGGTGATGTTAAGTGTGGGAAGCCTGATTCGTAAATTTCCAATACGAAACTAAGATGTAGCTGGACTGGGACTCTACCAACAAACCAAGAAATTAGAAGAGTTCCTAAGTCTGATATAGCTGGAGTCTACAGAGGTCCCTGAAATATTACTTCATGTTGTTTTCATTCATAAAACTCATCTTCTTACTTCCAGCCAGCATGTAGGAGGAAGTATTGCAATTCTGCTGCTATTATATATGTGGTCTGCACTCTTATTTTGCAGGGTTTTTTGGCCACTATGATCACCCCCTTTATCACTACCCTTAAAAAGTAGAAGGTATCTTCTGCATCTTAACTGGATTTATCTGCACTTGTATCCTTTCTTTATTTTGTTCACAAAGTCCCATACCATCTGTACATGCTGGGAAAGACAGTGGCTTTTAGTCCTGGGAGAATACAAAAGAGAAAGCCACTAGAGAGCAGATCTACACTTTAGGGTAGATTGCAGTGCAGACAGGCAGGGAATTTTGTAAGGGATGGGGACAGTGGGTAAAATAGGGACAGTAAGACATGTGAAATCAGAATCTCCCAAATCACATCTGGAAGCAGCACAGCACAGCAGGCTAATTCAGCTGAATGGACTCCTCATCAATGTGTTTACAATGAACATAGCATCTTCTGCGTGCATCAAGAAAATATTAATAAAAAATTTAGTGTTATATTTTTCTGATACTAACTGCAGCCATTGAGAAACATTGAAAACATGCAGATCTTCTTCAGAAACAGAAAAGTAGTTTTCTCCCACTACCTCATACTTGTATGTTTGTGTTGTCAGTTGAATTTTAAATAAAACTGTTTCAGCAAGTGATGTTTAAGTCCCAATATGTCCCAAGAATATTCTTCTCATCACTGACAAATGGTTAAGTTCATTGTCAAACCTTGCCCTCTACCTGAAAAAATAAATACAGAATTCAGATCACCTAGTATTCTAATGCCAGAAAATACATTGGCATTCATCTTCACATGTTTGGTATCTCAGTGTCTTTCACTAGAACTTTTCAGCTGACTCCTAGAACTTTTGTACAAAACAAGACAGACTGCCTCTTTATTGTCATCAATCAACTACTGCTTATATTTTCCTTCATTTATATTTTAAAGAAGAATTTTAGTTTTTTCACTTCCTATATTGAAAAAAAATGTCCTTATCAGCCTATTCTCATTATTTCCTAATATATTAATTAAACTTAACCTAAATGCTTATAAACCATTCATTTTAAAGACAGGAAATTATTTTTACTGGAGTTTTAGTGACTCCTTTTCGATTCAACTTTCTTTACATACTGCAAGACATCATTACAAATAAATGCATAGCTTTTCGTTTTGAGAGTTATCAACTGGCACTCAGAATCTGAGGCAGTCTCTGGGTCATACATTCTACAAAGATAACACTCATAAGCTATGGGTGAAGTTACCTTCTTTTATTGTTTCTGTTACCAAATTCAGACTTTAAGGAGTGATCTAGGCTGCTATTCTTTTCATCTCCAAGTCCAAAGCTTTACTATCCCCTAAAGCTCTATCTCTGTTCAACTACTCTGTAAAGCTGTTGAGAGAGGTAATGACTGACAAGAGCTGAAGTGCCAGCATTATGTAGGTGACACAGCTCCAGCATTACACAAAACCTAAGCCCTAGTGTTTCTCAAAAATCTCGGTACTCTGAAATCAAAACTTGGCTGAAGAACAATTAAAAGACAAAATACAGTGAAGTTAAAACTATAGCCTTAAGAGGAGTATTTGTGCTCTATCAGTCTGTACAGGATGAAGTTGATTTGCAGTTTCAGCACATTTGCCCATTATTTAGAATTTGGTCTAGTCAGTGTGACATCTTTATTGACAAACGTTTTAATGGAATTAACTGTAAGGGAATAATCTCAACAACATCACTCATTTTAAGTTAGGTGTGTACCTAACCTGATTGTCCAGGCTCAGTGTATAGTCCGCAGGGAGAATAGCCTCCAGGGTACAGCTGATGCCATTCACATCTTGCTCAACACAGTAATTCAGATTCTGTATCTGATTTATCTTTTCTTTTGTGACTTGTCTTCTTCCCATTTAAAAATCATTTGACTGGTTAAAAATATTGTGCTCCTCAACACGGATGTTAAGTACCTAAGTAACCACATTGTAGAAATAAATGTCTTTTCTTTTTTATTTCTTTTGCCCTCATGCACAACACTTCTGGATCACCTGACCACACACTCTAGCTAGTTTCTCTATGGATTAGTTATTCATGATCCTCCATAAATAGTTGTCTCTTCAATATGTCATCTTCATTAGCAAACTCCTCATTTCTGCTGAAAATTATTGCCCTGGTGCTTGTACAAGGCCAGATACTTTGCTCCTGCTTATTACTAGATTTGTAGTGTTTGGTGGCAGCTTATCTTTCGTTATGATGGACAGGAATGAAGTGTACTGGAATATAACAATTATAGCCTTGTGAGGAGGAGAAGAAAACAAACTCAGAAAATCTGTAACTGTTGGGGCTATTTGAAAGTTTTTCTCCCAAGATGGGCATGAAGGGTTTGACTATAAAAAGCCTGAGGAAAAGAAATTGAGGGATGATGCAAAGAGCACAAAGGGCAAGTAGATAGGCTGTGTGCATATGTCCATGTTGTTGGAGAATGAAGACTTTGCAGCACCTAAAATAAATTACAGACCTCGGATAAAACATTGCTTTAATCCATCAATGCTTGAAATGCATTTTATTTTATCCTATTCTTTTCTTTTGAGACAAGTCACTGGAAATTTCATTGGTATTTCTCTTTTCCTGAATTCTGTTTTATAATTGATGTTTTACTGTATTTTTTCTGTTTTGTGTATTTTCTTCTTTATAATTAATTATTCATTAAGGATTAATTTTGGGACTGAAATTACTTTCAATAAAAACTTAAATACATAATCATATTTTCCATGATAATTAATAAGCATAATGATTCTATATAACTCTTAATGTTAAATCAGGAAAACTTTTAACTCATATATCTAATATTTCACATATTTAAAATTACTATTTAGGCCAGGTTTCCAACAGAGATTTTTGTAAAACTATTTTTCAGTAGCAGACTTCTGGGATTGTTCATGTCCCTTCCCATTTGGATTCCAACTTTAAGAAGAATTCCAATACAAAGAGCATCTGCTTTGAAGAGCTAATGAAAGAGATTGCTGGAAAGAAAATCATAGAAAGTTTTGGGGTTTTTTTCAGGAATAAACTAATTTACCACCAGTAAGAGTGTGTCCCAGTCTATTCACCACATTATTAACAGAAATGATCTTTCCTTAATTTAGTAATCTCAGTTGCCTTTATGTTAGAATCCTTTTTTTGAAAATCAGGTTCTTATTCATTATGCCTTGCCTATGAACATCCTTTAATTCCAATGAAAACAGAAGTGCAAAGGATTGTAGAAACTGAGCTCACATTTTTGCTGGAAAGTTAAGGAGGTTAATAGGTCAAATTATTTTTACATCAATTTTTAGCTGCACTAGCTCTGCTTTATCAGGCAGAGGGGACAGTGATCTGTTGAATCTCCATTTCCTTGATTGATGTCCCAGGAGAACCATTGCACGGTCAATACAACTGATTTCCTGGAGTGGACTGAGCCTCCTTTGTGGAGATTTTGTTAAACTTGCTGGGAATGTCTACTTCTTCTGTAAGCAATCATTTTTTGAAACATTTGTCTGTATGGGCTAACACTTTTTCATAAACTAAACCAGCCTTACAGAAAGGAACTGTTACACACAAATGAAATGTTTGATACATGGCAATGTGATTTATGTAGATGTTTTTTTTTTCCTGAATGTATGAGCTGAAAGATATTAATAAATTTTAGTGAGTTCAGTGGAGGGTTACCACAGTGGGACAGGATGGAGCACTTGTCCTGCCAGGAGAAGGCAAGGGACAGGGGCTGACTCAGTCTGGAGAAGAGATGGCTGTGGGGGCACTCCACAGCAGTCCTTCAATCGAAGGAAAAGGAAACTTCTCAAAGCATCAGTGAAGAAATAGTAGTATACAATACCTCATTTACTCTCCAATAGCTGGGGTTTTTTTCTGTGTTTTACTAAAGACTTTAACTAGTCCCAGTTCAATGACTTCAATACTAAAAATAAATTACTATATTAACATCAAGAAAAAATGTTTGATTTTGGCATTGGGAAGAAAAAAGAGAAAGACCTAAAAAGCAAAACAGCAGAAAAATAATTCTGCTGTTGAAAACATTGAATAGTAAAACACTCAGTTTTGTCAGTCAACAAGGTGTGAAGTTAATTGTTCTAGGAATGTTTCTGCCAGCTGTCCCTACATAACATTAATGTAAACTTACTTTGAGAGTACAATTTATTTGTAAACAATCACTTAATCATGTGAGTTTACACAGTGATGTTTTCCATCTGCAGCTACTGAATTGTCTGCTGACAATGTTGTCCACTTTTCCACTGCAGTTTCAAGGTTCTCCATTAGAAGATGAGAAAAACTCATTTCAGAGGTATTAAAAGTACACAGTTAGAAAGTAGGTCTGGGTAAATGGTTTGGAAAAAATCCAAATTTTATCATGCATGAAAAGCACAGAGCACAGAAATAATGCAAGAAAATAACTTCTTATGCCATTTTAGCCATCCTGTGTGTTCACATTTATCTGAATACCAAACCCAAACACCTTGGGTGATTGATCATTGCTTCATGAAGGTTCTAGTCTGGATTTAGCTTGCCTTCATGCAACCATGCAATGACACAAAATGTCGTATGTGATGGATATGGCTTTGAGAAAAGCACAAAAGAACACAGAAACAGCATTATGAAGTTGTCTCCGCATGATTTTGATTCATTTGTCATTAATTCTGAACATTAACGAAAATAACAGAAAATCCATGAAGGTCTTTGATCTTTGGAGGGAGGTTTTGTGAAAAAGCAGCTTTACCAGAAATGTAAGATCATTGAGTCACCTTCCTTTGTCTTTCCATTCCTCACTTTCTTGAACACATACCTTAGCTGTAAGTGAATTTGAGATGTGATGGCCTTCTTGAATGAGATATGTCAAAGTGTAACTTCCAAAGCTCTGGGACTAAAGTCTTTTGCCCCGCTTAAAACCCAAACAACGTAACATTACGTTGGAATATATGAGACTGAATCCTCTGCTTAGTTCAGAAATTCTGTGTGACATAGACACCGAGGGATATTCATATGGCTATTTTCTATTTAGCACCACTCTAGGTTGGCTTGCAGTGCTGTGAACATTTCTGCCACCACCACTGCACTCTGCTGGCTCATGGGATCCTTTCCATACTTGTCAAGTTCTGCCTTTGATGTCCACGATTCAGGAAGACTGTGGTTTATACTGTGTCACAACATTTCCCTGTGTGACACGGTAGAGTCACGGTAGTTGTATTGCTTTTGAGGAAAATTATTCCTGCCCTAAATGGGACTGAAGTTTTCTAACTTGGTGGTTGTGCCAAAAAATTGCCTCTGAAAAGTGCTTGAAAATCACTTTTTAATCAGTGTTTATCAAGCACCTTAACAAGACATCTTGTCATTGTTATTTCCCTCCTATACTCATGGAATCTACTGTGAAAATTACATGAAAGGCATTTCCAGGACGCTTTCCTGGATTTCAGTCCTGAAGTGCACTCCTCAAAGGAAGACCATGGATGCACACTACAAAGAAAATGGTTAATACTTAATGAGCTGGGTAGCAGCAGTTTACTTAGTCACTAATAAGTCACTTACAGAAATTGTAGCACTCGATTTAAGCCATACCTCAATGTCTAGATTATTGAATCACACTTATTGAGTTGCAGTTTAAGACAAACAGCTATCTTTTTTCAAACACATTAATGTATATATGCATATTACCTTATACAAATAGTTCATATCTATTTTAATTAGCAAACACTTAGAAATTCTCATGATAAGCAATTTGCCAAGTAAAAACATCATTACTTAGTTATTAGTAGAGTTGGCAAGAAGATAGAATTTGCTATCTGTTGAGAAATTCCTACATTTTGAATAACTTTAATTACCTGTGAGAACAGAAGTCAATGTTTCAAGGCATTTTATGGATTCAAAGGTCTTAAATGTTTTGTTTTGGAAACATTGATGTAACCCTGCAAAACATGGGATCAGTGCAATATGCTTTTAAATTTTAAGTGTAATTAATATAATTAATTAATTACATTCAAGGACTGAAAATGTGTATCTTATTTTTATTTTCAACCATATATGTCAAAGAAACTGAAATATTTGTGTCAAGCATTCTTTTTATCATGAGGGCATTTTTTTAACCAGCTTGATCTCTTTACTTTCCTTTTAATTTTTTTTCCTATTAATTGCTAAAACTAGTCAGTCGTGTACTGATCCTCATAAAAATGTGTTTTGTAATAGGTGTGGAGGGTATTTGAGCAGGTGGAAAATGAAAACAGGAAAAAATAACTTGAATTACCTCCCTGCATAGTAAGTACAATCCTTGCAAGTATAAGGCACTAGGATCTCTCTGGAGTACTATACACAATTCCGGTCAAGTTCAAAGAGTATTAGCTCATTCTGATTACATAATGAGCATGAGAAAGGGTTTGGAAAACCTTTTATGGTGGAAAAAACTTCAGCTGATTAAAATGAAAGTGGATCTATTTTAGCTAATTAATAAATTTCAACAGAATAATAGAATATATTGTGTCAATTAATAACTTCTCTTCATAAATTACAAGAAGGTTTTTAATATCAGAATGTTTCACTATTTCAAGTGTGAGTCATTAGAACACAGCTGAGTAAAAACATATTTTTAAGTTGTAGTTTCCTAAATTTGGGATGAAATTGTGTGATATATTTGCTTCCAATTGCAGGGATTAAAACTAAATATTCCATGGGCTGCTGGGAGGTGCTTCAATAAGTACCCTGAGGTCTTTTTAAAGCAAGCAATACTGTAGTCTGGCTTGCAAGTTTTCTTTAAATGAAAGAGAGGACCAAAGGGGCATTTCTGATAGGGAGGGAAGGAGCTAAAAACTGCAGCCATTAACTTAAAAGCACTCCCAAATCTAGTAATACAGGGATAGCCATTAAATGCTTTTCTAGTTCTATATGCTACACTCTCATGTTGCTAAAGGATGGTGTTTCCAAGCATGCCAACTGAGGAGTATTTTATATGAAGTCTTTAAACAGCAATGTGGTGAGAAGGCAGTCTGCTGTGTTAACACCTCTGTTGTTAAAAGATAAGGTCGTATTTCTCATTGTGACTTTAATGGCTGCTTCTTACTCTGTGTTTCTGCTCCCTGTGTGGTCTGTACTTATATCTGCTACTTTAATAACTACAGCAAATTTTTACCATGACCATTAGCACAGTAGAACAAATGCAGCATGGAAAAACTGCTAAATTATTTCTCAATTAACGTACCACCAGCAAATTTGCTACTTGTTCTCTTATTATTGAGTCCATATCCTTTATCCAAAAAGAATAATTTCTAATTTCCAACTTGCATTTATTTTATCTCAGAAATCCTACTGAGTCAGCAAACATGCCAATAATAACATATGGGCAATAAAACAGGAAGTCACCTTTAGAAGTCATAGGGATTTACTTTTTTATTTTTATTGTTGTGTTTGATTATGAGTTAAGTTGAAAATGGGGAAAATAGAAAGTGACACCTTTTATTTTTGCCTCTTTAAAGAGAGTAAAAGATAAGAGACATTTCTTAGTGTTGTTTTTGGGGGGTCTTTCTCATTGTTGTAGTTATTGCTTTTTAGATTATTTGTTTTCATTGAGTTATTCTTTGCCTCTTAATATGCTTATAGTGAATTCAGATTCATATATTGTATGGATGGAAAGAAGCATTATGATTATCTATTCCCAACACCTGTGTAGCAACCCATAAAATCTGAACCCATACTTCATGCATCAAGTTCATATCTTCTGCTTGAGGGACAATAGATCTTTTAGAAAGACACCCAGTTTTGATTTAAAGTCTTGATTCTCTCTGACTAATGTTTGCACCTTTCTAAAACATGCAGCAGGCTTGGAAACATGCTATAAGTAAATGGGATCTTGAGGTTCTGCCTCCGTTGACTTGCATGTTAGAATTGTTAATTTAAAATTGACTTTCACAGTATTTTTAGTGTACTCAAAAAGGAAAAAAATCTCTTGCAGGTACTTCAGTTAGCAAAAACTGTTTAAGAATGAGTGATGGTATCTGCACAAAACAGAATATATATAATATTTCAGAAAACAAAACAAAACAAATCAGAAACAAAGTAGAAAAAGCCTTTACTTTAGAGTCATAGCTACTACAGACACAAAGCCTGGCTGACAAATTATAAGTGAGAGTTGGTCAGAAAACCCACCTTGATCTTTGTCCTTCTTCCTTTGATTGCTAAATTGCATGAAGCAGATAAACACTTCCATCAGTTCTGCTAATCCTTCCTATAAGATTGTACTTACATAGGTTTTTTTTTGTGACTAATCAAAGGAAATATCTGAAAATTTTGTGAAAGTAAACTTTTTTTGGTGTTCACTAAGAGGCATGGCAGGGACTTACGAGTAGATTTCTGTTCTTCAGAGATAAAATAATTTACATTAAATAAAAACAAATATACAAACAAAACCTCTAATGAAGCAAATCAGCTTGAGAAAAAGTCATTTTGCCTCATGATGAACCTTATTTTGGAAAACATACATTTTTTTTCAGATGAAAGGAAGAACAAAGCTTGCTTTCATTCAGGATGAAATAAAAGCTTTTACATTCAAGAGCTGCTAAATTTCTTGTGAAGAAAGAATAATATTTTTTGTCTAGCTACAAATCTAATGAGATATCATATACCCATTTTCTTTACCTATATAGGAAAAGGTGACATTAAGGGAGTGATTAGTCATAGAAAACATTGTTAGAAGCTCTGAGAGATCATCCAGCCTGTCCCTCAGTCCAAAGCAGGATTATCTAACAGTATGTCATTCCTGATTGATACCTCTTCAGTCTGATCTTAAATGCTTTCAAAAACAGGGTGTTTATGAGATCTTTAAGAAATCTATCCTAAATTTTCACTGTTCTTACTGTTACAAATTGTTTTCTGTATATCTGAACTTCAGCTTGGATGCCACAATCACCTCTCCAGCTGTGCTGCCACCAACCTGCTGGGCACATTGCTGGCCACTGCGGGTCAGCTGCGGCTCGGGCAGTGCTGAGTAAGCACAAGGATTACTGGCTGTGTTTTGCACAGGATGCTCTGCTTCTACATGGCAGTCTGATATTTACTTTCTTTGTAACAACATGACACAGTTGACTCATGCTCAGACAGCAAGCTGCTGTAATTCCCAGATCATCCCCATTTGGCCAGTTGTTTCCCATCTTATATTTGTGCAGCTGATGGTTCATACATAACTGGAGTACTTTTCACTTGCCCTTTAATCTTGTTATACTGGATCAAATTCAAATCATCAGCTGTTGTATTCAGTGTTCCTTGGTGACAGCTACTTGATGTATTTCTGGACATAGATTAATTTTCTGTGGGAAATTATTTTCTAAAGCAGATCAGGACAATATTGTATCTGTACTTCCTTATTCCTTTTCTTCCACTGACTTTAAACAGTGACTTCCATAGATTTTCTATATGATGAGTGGTGCATATCTTTTTAATTCCCATTATTAGGCCAATAATATTGGCCAATGCCAAAGAAGGCGTTGGTTTATTTTTTTCTTTACAGATATATATTTACAACACACTTTGCTGGTTAAGAGAAAGACAAAATAGACCTGGAGGATTTGACAATCATTCTACTGTTCATAAAAATAATAAGGTGAGATACAATTGCAGGACTAGGATCCTTGTCAGGACTTGTCAGGAGGTATGTGGTGTTATTTTTTGTCATAGTTTATTTCCTTCTTCCTCAAAACTGTTGATACTAGTACACAGATGCTGAGTGAAAGACAACGAATGTCACTGTCATGTACACCTGGGGTCACCGCAGCAGAATTGTGTGCAGCACAGTTCAAGGGGTTTATTTGTACACCATATTGAGTAATTTGCTAGGCTGCACCAAAAAAAATATATGGCATAAGTAAAAATAATTATTAGATTGCATATATGATTAATCATATATGCAATGTTTTAACACAGCCAGACAGTTCTCAGCACACCTTTGTTATCAATGTGAGTTTTATATGATGCTGTGAAGAAGTCAATGACTGTGCTAACTAGGACTCCACCTAAAACCCCCAGATTTTGCCTAGCAAATTTGAACTACTTTGTTTTCCAACATCTACACAATTTTATACTTTATATATTTTCTATTTATTTTATATATCAATTTATATAATTTTATATTTTATATTTTTAGCCTTTCAATAAATGTGCTAAAATAAAACCATTGGAAGACTACTGGTGATCCACCTAAATATTACTATAGTTGTTGTTGTTGTTGTTGTTTAATGTCTGCCAAACATGTCAAGGTGCATCAGTACAGATGCACCTTGGTACAAGAGCAAACCTTTTTGATGTGAAGAAAATATGACTGAGAATCAGAAGGATTAAGTGTTCTGTCAAGGATGGTGCTGCAGTTCTGAATTATTTACAAAACATGGAATTCAAAATACTGAAATTCAGCATTTCAGAGTCACAGTTTTCAAACTGCACATCTGAGAAATACACTTTTTGATGCTTCCCAACTTTGGGGGCAAAGTTAAACACAAGTCATTTCTCCAGTCTTGAATACTTCTATTGATTTTGGACTTTGAGTAAAAGAAAACTCAGCTGAGGTCACAAAGTTTCTACTGTGGCAGCCACAGTGCAAGTGATTAAAACCCTGTCTCTCACCTTAAGTGTTCCAATTCCGTCTTGTGAAGTTTAACACCTCACCTCAAGTCCCAGCCAAATCTCAAGGGGCTTTGAATTGACATCACAAACACACCTCCAAGTTTAACAAAGAAGCCGAAAAAGACAAACAAGGAAAAGAAATACTTATATGCCAGGAGCAGCTATTCCACAGAGATTCAATCCAAAGGAAAGCTGGAAGAAAACACTGCAAAAGCACATTTTTTTCTTTCAAGGGCTGTAACTAGCCCCTACTTCTACCATAGGAGGGCTCAAGAGTGTCCAGATAAAACACTTTCATCTTTTACCTTAATGAACTCTGAACTGACAAGTCTTTTATGACAAATTCAGCGCTCTAGCAGTAGCTTCAAAACTACATGAGATTTAGAGCTCCATTTGAAGCCATATCTGGTTTGTCTCGCCTCTGTGACAAGTTCTCACAGTTCTCATCTGGGTCAGTAAATGGAGATCCCATGATAGGGAAAACTGACATCCCATTCATCTTGCTTTGCATGAGTGCTTTGCCTGTCAAAACAGCCATACAACAATGTTAGTTTTATATACTCTTAAGAAATGCAGCCCCAAATTGGCTGCCAAAACACAAGCAGGAAGAGTGCAGAGAGGAGCATACACCAAGATGAGGAAACAAATTGAAAATTTAGATGACTACAAACAAAAAACAAAAGAGGCGTTGTTATCCATCCTTTTTTTAGCCAGAGAGATGTATTGCCTTCTCTTTTTTTTCCCCCCACATGCTAGTCAAAACCAGGTGCATGAAAAATGACATAGCGTTTGAGGTCAGAAAGGATGATCTGATCATTTAACTCATCCTCCCCCCAGGGTCTTATATCTGTCCCAGTACTTTTTAATATAACTCAATGACCTTGCTTAATATCGGGCATCTTTTTCAGCACATCAGAACGATTGGTATGGCCTGCATTTTAGACAAATGTGGGAGAAAGTGAAACACACCAGGAGCAGATCGGACCACTTTTGTGCAGAGGAATAAAGAGTTCTTTCTATCAGACCACAGCATATGTCTGGTTGAAGGTAGTGGGGCGTGTGATTTGACCACAATTTTTCTTTATTCAAAATGATATATACTAGGGATGTGCTGAGGAGAATGATTTTTTGTTTCCCAAAGCTCTTCATAAAATGAAGTCAACTACAACTTTCAGAGAACCACAGATTTTCAAGCCAGGAGAGGCCACCAGGCAATGTGCAAAGCTCAGGCTCAACAGAATAATAGCTAAGCCAAAATTGGTTATCAGTGGAAAATCATAATTAAAGGGGAATAGTATAAGTAGCACTCAGCAGGCTTTGAAACTCCTGCTTTGTTTGGGGATTTTTTTCTCTTTTAATTTGAAATAAATACATAATTAATTGTAAAATGTGTAAATTACACAAATGGGGGAAGTGGTAAATCATGTTGAGCATAAGGCAGCTACAGAAATTTATTGCAAGAATTTGTTAAGCTGGTCTTGGTAAACGTGTATATGTGTCTAAGAACTATCCATTTTCACTAACGATCTCAACAGGGTAAATGTGTTTATTTAAGAAACAGGAATGCATTCCCACTAAATAGGGAAAGTCATTACTTTAAAAGTGACTAACCTCTTTAATTCAAAGGTAACTCAGACAAGGTCTCGAAGGCAGAAAGACCAACATGATCTTTGGGTTTATAGACTGCAGAAGTACTACTTCTCTGAGCAGGAATAAGACAACAATGTGTCTCCTTTGGTGTTGTTCGGCGTATGGAATATTAAAGATAACAAGTAAAGTTTTGCTGAGGTTCTTGAAAAAACCATTAAAAGACTTAAAAGGCTGTTAAAATAATTCCTGAAGAACAACAGAAAGAAATTACTTTGAAAACAGTTTAATCTGCGTAGTTTATCAAATTGAAAATAGAGAGGAAGTTTGATCACAGTGTTTATATTCTTTTATTTTAACAAAAAACATTGTACTACATCATCAAAAGAATGAACAAATATCTTTGCTGTGCCATCATGCTGAAGTTCCACAACCATTTGAAACACAAGCTTTTTTCCAAATAAAAATTATGGGGACAAAGATTTTAACAAAATTGTCAGTTTGTGATATACAGCTTGTTAAAGAGAAATTATTGTGGATGCTTTACCCTTAAGTTCTATGTATATATCCATGAAAAAGAAATTAGCTAAAAAGTAAGTGAAAAACTTATTGTTTGTGTAACAAATAAACATTCAGTTATAGTAATTTTTACTCATATGATGGCAGAGAGGGGAAAGGAGTGATGAGAGAAGAATTAATCAAAATGAAATACATTTTCACTTGAAGGTTGTAGCACTCTTTCTCTTGTTGCATTATGATTATGAAAAGAAGGATAATTGATTTTATTTTCATTTGCCTGAAGTAGGAGATAATTATATTTTATATAAATGTAAATTAAATACAAAAGTATGTATATATAAGAATAGGTACTGAAATAAAACAGTTCAGTTTTTTGTCTATTTGGCAAGATTTGACAGCATTTTAGCCTGGATAAAGCAAATGGTTTACCGTGGAACATTTAGAAGACCTCATGCAACCCTTAATAAACAATGCGTTGCTTTAACTAGTGTCTAAATGATATGCAAGTCAAATTAAAGATGCCATTTGTCATCTGTACGAGTAAAGTGACTCATGCACAAAATTAAAAAAAAAAATTGCCATCACACAGTCTTTTATTTGCTTCTTCATCTTTATATAACATGAGGAAAGAAAGGCAGAACCACTTAGACTGATGAAGTCTGAAACAGATTATAAGGCAAATCTAGTCAACTGTGAATGCTTATGAAAGAAGAGTTTAAAAGGCATAGTGAATTTACTAGGCTCAAAGATAACCAATAAAAAGAAGATTAATTGAAAAGGGTAGGTAGATGAATTGCAGGCTTCACTTTACAGGCAAGGTAAATACAAACAGACTTCCAATTTCATAATCTTATGTTTGCAAAATTTTGGTATGTTTTCTACTGAGATTTATTCCTATTTACATCTCATTGCAATTCTTTCTAATCCTTTGACCATCATAATGCTGACATCTATATAGGAAATTGAATATAACAGTTTCCTTCTTATATATGAACAGTCATGTCATATTTTCACTCTAGTTGTTTAAAGCCCAGAGGAAAAATTTTACAGTTGTTCCACACTGCCTTGTATACCAAAATAAAATACATAAACAAACCCAGCCTTGCCCACATCTCTTATAAATGATGGAAAAGAATTTTAAAACAGAGCATTTGAGATCTACTTATATTAGATGAAATGCAGGTATAAGTATAATATTTTAGCAACCTCATCACAAGCTTCATAACTATCATGGCTAAGGGCCACTCATTAATGTATAAAATACTGAAGTGGTCTAAAATTTTCATATCAAGTCGAAGTATTGGGAATTCCCAAGAGACCGTTGATTTCAGCCCTACATCTTTAGAAAGAGGTGACATCTCTTAGTGAACTAGATATGAACTCTGTTTTATTTCCTTTCGTGTTTTCCATTTGTCATTATAACGGTGATATCACAGTGCTGGGCAAGTCAAAGGGACAGCATTACTGTTGTAACTAGTGTCATCAAACATTAACAGTGGCTCATTTACATTTAGATATTTAATACTGTCCAAATGTTCCAAATATTTTTTCTGTACTGGTCTGGATTTTGCGTCTAAAATGATTTTTTTTTTTAATGTTGTGAAGTCTTCACAACACAGTAATAAAATGGGTTTTTCTATTTTTGCTCATATCTGTATATTTCTGTTTGTAATTTTAATTTGGGTAATACTACAGTGTTTGTAAAAAAAACCCCTTTCTTTAACTCATTCGCTGCAAAGAAATGCTTGCTCATCTAGTAGCCTTGAAAAGAAAAAAAGAAAAAATCCCTCAAATGGAACAGGTTTCCATAACAATCCTGCTATAGCAGCACTCCTAAGAAGTGCAGGTGCAACCTGATGGTTTCAATGCAATGAGCTTTTAGAATCTTCACCAGAAAAAATGGGAGGTATTTCTATTATAAGATCTTTATCACTGTCATCCTCATCATCATCATTGCATACATCTGTATAAACATTTTCAGGACAATGAGCCTTCGACCACTTAAAAGAGGTTAGAAATTTGTGTTATGTATTGTATTGTATGTGGAATGGGGCATACATTATATAATAGTAAACAACAGTGGGAACATTTAAATTATTGAACTCTTTTAAGGATGTGACAAATTGAAGCCCAAAACCTTAAACATATAAAATACAAGTTGTTTATTTACTTAGGTTTTGGACGGGTTAGCAAAAGGAGTAGTGACTTTCTTGTTGGTTTTGCTGCAACTGTCATGAAAATGAATTTGTGTGTTTGTTTAAATGTTTGCCAAGGGCATGGAGAATGACAAACGGGATTCTCTTAGTTATGGAAACATTACAAATGACAATAGTTGTTAATGTAAGCCCCAAATTAATTGTGCTGTAGCCTGAAAGTCAAACTTTATTGCAAGTGTGAGTGAAGACAGTATTTTATGTCCAACGCCCAATTGTTCATTCTTGAATGTTAACCATAGATTCGTTTTTATTTTGTCTCAATTCATGTTTTTGTCTTTGCTTTACATTAGTCATTCTGCAGTAGCAAATGTGCAGGAAGGTGGTAGATAGACTTGTGTAGTGGAGATTTTTCCTGCTACAGCATCTTGCGACGATATGTTGACCTGAAACTCCACAGCACTAATCCTGAAGAATGTTACAGAAATTGCTTTCAAAGGCAAATAATGCCTATAGGCGCTTTGCTCAAGGCCTGTGCTTCCTTCTTCTGTGTCTCAAAGGGGCTCTCAGCTCTTAAAAGCTGCAGCTGGGCCCTCTCTCCATGGTATCTATACATGTACACTATACCAATGTGTCATAGGACCGCACTACAGCTGAGCCATGCAGCTCATAATCCCAGCTGAACGCTCCCACAGTTTTTAGGTGAACACTGTGCAATGTTTTTGCTTCATGTTTTCTAGACTGTATTCCTTAGGGTTATCTATGATATTCCAGAATTTCAATAGTTTCAAGAAGCTGACATTATTTATGGCATTTTAAACAGTCTCCCCAAAACACTGCATTCATTTCTTTAAAAGTAGAATGCATCTTCTTACTGACTCAACATAGTTTCAATCTAGAATGGAGATGACAAAAAAGCACATCTGTGTTCTCCTTTGTTCTCCTTTAAGACTTTGATGCCCCTGGGACATTGGCATTCCCACTTTTCTGCTAGTATTCAGTGGGTTTTGCTTTTGCAATAGTTTTGAAATTATCCACCTGAAAAAATCTTTTAAAAACTATGTAATATTTAAAACCTCCTCTACTTTAACAACATATACTTGTCTCGAGATAAATGAATGTAGAGTTTTACAGAGGTAAGTAACAAATGCTACTTACAGCAAACACCTCTAATTCCCTAAGATCTTTTTCACAATGGTTTTCAGTGGGCATATGGAGAGGACATGAAGATGTAAGTATGGTTATGTTAGCAAAGATTATCCAGAAGACTGTAATTCTTTTATGGCTTCACTGTCAGATAATAATGTGGCATGCTGATAAAATATTTTTATCACAACATCCTAGACCATATTTTCTACATATGAAAGTTTGAAGCTTAGAGGAAAACATAAATTTATTGTTTATGCAATCTACCTGTGACAATTCTGGAAAGAGTAGTCCTTTATATCTGCAGAAAAGGCACAGGACAAGAAGTGTATCTGCAGACTTCTTGCCAATATTCCATAGTCTTGACCCTAGGTTCAACTCTTTTGAAACGAGAGCAAATCTCTGATCTTTCAGCCTTCATTTTTCTTTGCCGAGTCTGCTGCTGAAGTGCCAGTTACTTTCTAAAATTTGAAGTGTCTTCAAAAAATTATAATTTTAAAATATATCTGAAACTCTTAGTCCAAAACTGTGCAATGTACAAAGCCAGTGAAGGAAAAGAAGCAAAGAAATCACACCCGGTATGAACGCAGTTACTTACCTTTTTAGGAGTTTTTTAGCTCTTTAACCTTGGTCAAAACATGAATGCTGTACAATTTTTCTATTACTGAATAACATGCACTTTATGCTTTCCACGATAGCATCTTCAAAGTCAAACACATTTGAAAGGGTAATAAATCAAATATTAGAGAATAATGCACCTATACACAGACATCCTACAACCACCCAGGCAAGCTTTGTCATGCAAGTCCAAACAAATCAAATGAGATTTATCTCATGCCCAGGCAGGTGACTCTGGATTTGTTTTTCAACCAAAAAAAGCAACAAATTCCTTGGCTTCCTGAATCCTATTTATTTTCACAAGTTTCAATATAGGATTTATTTACATGTTGCATATTACAAATTTACTTATTAATTTAGGCTTGTACAATTTGATGGGTTAAACCTGTTTTGTGGACAAAAAGCACAGCAGTCTAGGTATTTCTGTTCAGTGGAACTAGTGTTTATTTAGGACCTGCTCAGTAGAATAAACAATTAACTCTATGCTCTTACTTGACTGTGTCTGGTTTGTAAATTAGAATAACTTTGAGACTGCTCTATTTTACTTTTACCAAACAGAATTTAGTTTGGATTAGGAACGCATGGCTTTTTACATCACAAGTATTACAGTTGTTCACTGTTGTAGTGGTTTGGTCTGGGGTACAGCTAATTTTCTTCATAGTAGCTTGCATGGTGCTGTTTTGGACTTCTGATGAAAATAGTGTTGATAACACACTGATGTTTCAGGTACTGCTGAGCAGTGCTCAGACAGTGTCAAGGGTTTTTTTGTTTCTCACTGTGCCCTGCCAGTGTGCACAAGAAGTTGGGAGGGGACACAGGCCAGCTGACCCCAACTGATCAAAGGGATCTCACAGGTCATATGATTCTGTGCTCAGCAAAAGAGCTGGGTGAAGAAGGATATGACATACATTTGATGTTATGACATTTGTCTTTCCACACATGATGGAACCTGGAAATGGAAAAACACCAGCCTAACAAAGGGAAGCAGTAAATGAATTCCTTGTTTTGCTTTGTTTGCATGAACAACTTTCCCTTTAGCTATTAAACTGTCTTTATCTGAATTTGCAAATTTTCTCTGCCTCTGCCCTTTTGATTCCCTCCTCATCCCATTGTGGGGGTAGTGAGGAACCTGTGTGGGGCTGAGTTTTGTATCAGGGTGAACATACATATACAAATATTCAGGTCCATTTTAAACCTAGGAAAATTTTAAACCTAGTAGGATAGAAACAGCTACTTCAGATAAAGCTATCGTGGTAAGTACAGATCTCTGCCCTAAGTAGGGTGGTGTTCTTGGGCTGTTCTACAGGTTTTTGTACTTTGATGACAGCAGCAACTAAGCCTAGTTCAAATTAAAAATGTAAGTGTAAAGAAATGTTCATGAGAAAGCAAATGCAGTGTGTCATTGAGACCTGGCAGAAAGCAGATCCTCATAGCCCATAGGCACTGTTCTCTGTTGCACAGGCTCATGGAAGCTTGTGCAAAGAACAATGAAAATAGTCATTTTCTGATATCAGATTGACCTTTACCCACATTATAGGGTGAAATGAGCTAATGCAATATCCTGAATGGAAAACTTAGAATTGTAGAACAGAACCATGGAACAGCACAGGTTAGAAAGGCCCTCAAGAGACCATCTGGTCTAATGTTTTATGGGGAAGGCAGTCTGGATGATATTATCCAGCACCCTCTTCAATTGCACCTTAAAGTCCCCCACTGAGTAGGGACTCTACCACATCCCTGGAAAGGTTGTTCCCCTGAATGACTGGTTTCATTGTAAAAGATTTCTTTCTTATGTTGAGATCAAACCTTTCCTACTGCAACTTCTACCCATTACTCCTTGTCTTCTCCATGTGGCTCCTCATGAAGAGAGATTCTCTGTCCTTTTTGTAAATATCCTTTAAGTACTGGAATATTGTGATAATTTTCCTCTCAAGCCTTCTCTTCTCCAGAGAGAAAAGACCTAGTTCCTTCTATCTTTCATCACAGGACCAGTGTTCCAGCTCTTTGATAAATTTTGTGGCCCTCCTTTGGATCCTTTCTGGTCTCCACATCTCTCTTGAACTGAACTAGACAGAATCCTCGAGGTGGGGCCTTGCAAAGGCTGAGTGGAGTGAAATGACTGTGTCTGTGTCTCAGCTAATAATGCCCCTATGGATGCTCTCCAGGATCTGATTTGCCTTTGTTGCTGCAGCAGCATGCTGCTGACTTGTGTTCAGCTTGTTTTCCATCAGGACCCCTGGGTCCCATTCAGCATGACTTCTCCTCAGCCACACAGATGCAAGCCAGTACTGGGCTCTTTGGTTATTTTGTCCCAAGTGCAGGACTTTTCACTCATCTTTATTAAACTTCATATTTCTCTTCCTAGGCTATTATTCGCACCTGTGCAGGTGTCACTGCAAGAGATCTCTGCTTTCTGAGGCATTCATCTCACCACACATTTTGGTGTCATCAGCAAACTTGGTGAGGGTGCTCTCAATCCCATCATCCAGATCACTCACAAAGATGTTTAAGAGCCTGGGGTCCAGTACTGATAACTGTTGTACGACATGCATAACTGCAAAATAGTACTATTTAATAGAGGAAAAAACAGTCCAATATGATGTTACTAAACTGATATTTCAGTGTGCCATGGTTTTGTGGAAAATGAAGTGTTGCCAAGGAATAATGGCAGACATTGATTTTCATGCTTTTAGGCATCATTAAGACCTATAAAGCTAAACTGGTAATCAGAGAGCCCTTATATATAGTTAGTGGAGGGATACTGACATCTCAGAGGGAGATTTTAGGTACTCACTTTAGGAAAGAATGCTGATACCTATTTCTCTTCCGAAAAAGGGAAACAAGATGACTGGCAGTGACAAAGATAATTACTTTTTAGCTGTCTGAAGATATAAGAGATGAATCCCATTCTATGAAGTTAATTAAAACACCTTACAAAATATAAGGCTGTCAAATTATTGTTTTCATATACATGTCCTCATCATTCTGTCTTCTAAGGGCTTGTCTTCACTCACAAGAAGACAAGCAAGCAAACAAGAAGTTGTGTTTATTAAAGCCTCAGGGAAACTAGCATGAGTAATATGAGATTACCCTTAACACAAGGTGTTCTGCTTTTACTCTGAAGTAAAACTGTCCAAATCAGTTTCAGGTAGAGTAAAAGGCTGACCTTAATGTGTTTACACATTTCTAAACTTCCCATCCTTTCTGTGTAAGAGGGCTGGCAGCTTCCTTATGCTTTCTCTGTATTATTACCCCTTTCATTTTGATATTCACTACTCCCTGCAGAAGGACAATTTCCTTTTGATTATACCTTTCAAAAAGTCTGTATGAATATGGGATTCAAATAGATTTCCTAGGCAATTCGCCCATATCCCTCCTGTGAATATTTACCAGATTTCAGGAGAATGCCTTTGCTGGGAGTGATTGGTAGTGCAGAGGGCTCTTGCACTGGTGTGCTAATCCTGGGGTCAGTCTCAGGCTGCATTCCTTGGCCTTTAGCTAACCTCACTGTACCTATGTTGATACAGTGCTGCTCTGCTAGTCAAACTAACTTGGTTTAGTGATTTAGTGCTATAAATGGATAGATTTGGAGGCCTGAGGTGACAATTAGATGCTCTAATGTGACTGTATATTACAGGATGAGAATCCAAACTGAAGTTCAGTGATTGCACGTGGGCAGCCCCCTCCCATTTTCCTCCACAAAAATCCTTTGTCTTCACAGTCCCAGAGATTGTTTTTATGTGATTTCATAATACAGCAAGAAGTAATGAAGTCATACCACGCATATTTAGGAAAATTCACAATTTAGTAATACATGTCCTGCTGAGGTACACAAAAAACTTATCCCCTTGTATTCTTATAGGAACATTTACTTGGATATATCACATACACTAAAATAACAATATTCCTCTGAAACAGTACTTGAGATTTTTAAGTTCTAATATGCAGTTTTGTTTATGACAACCAAATATGAATGTCCATCACCTGAAACAAACATCTTTGAGATCTAAGTTACTAAACAATCCTTGAAGGGCCCTAGGACTAATTATGCCTTTATTTACTGCATATTTCATATTAAATGAGAATATTAAAAAAGAATTAAGTTTATGAGGAGAATTTATTTTTTTTCAACCAGATGCGCTTTCCTCTTATTGCAGCTTAGACGAAAGTATGACAAACTACATGTTTTTTACACCAAATCTTGGTCAGCTATAAAAAAAATCTGACTAATTGTTTCATTTTAGTGGAAATACTCTATTTTTGTACTTCCAAACAACAGAAAGCAGTGTCTGACTATGTATTTCTCTCCTTATTTTATGGATCTTCTTAATGAAGGCAATACTGGGTTTATGTACTTGTCCACCCACTTTTTGATTCTCTTTAATTAATGTTATACTTTAAAAAATATTCATAGTTGTTCATTTAATTTTTTTCACTGAAATTAAGCTTGAAGTTAAATCAAAGAAAGGAGAAAGAAAGAATCATAAATTCCTGCAAAAGCGAAATACAGAAACTCAAAAATATCAGAATGCAATATGCCACCAGCACTAATTAGAGCGATGAACACAGTTATATCACAACTATAAGAAAAAAATGCCAATTTTTAAAAAACTCTGAATTTATTCTTTTCAGTGTCATAATTATTATTCTGCCACCTTCTGGAACCATTATGAGAAAAGTATTTGAGTTACTCTCTCAGAGCAGGAAGAAAGACAGTTTCACTGTGTCCCATAACTTCTTATGAGACTCATGTCATTATGGACTTCTTAATCAAATCTGGATTGGAAGATCATTCAAGTCTACCTGTCATTTTAAATCAAAATTTTTAATCTTGGGATGCAGCTGACAGTCTTGCTTTTGTCATTCTTTCAATCAAGGAGATAAATTAAGAAAAAGAACATTTTTACAAAATGTGCACAGATGTTGGTCCCTTTCATACAGCAAGAAGTTAAACCACTTTTATTTTATGAGTGCCCAGGATTCAAAACAAAACAAAACAAAACAAAACAAAACAAAACAAAACAAAACAAAGCAAAACAAAACAAAACAAAACAAAACAAAACAAAACAAAACAAAACAAAACAAAACAAAACAACCCCAAAACATAAGACTATAAATTGGTCTGTATCTACCCCATAAAGAAGTAGCTAAATTAATTTAAAAAATCTATTTTCCAAACCCTTAAATAAAAAGATAATGGCTAATTTTAATTTTCAACTGGTGAATTCAAATATAGACCATTTGCATGGTGTAAAAACGAAGATTTATAGGGTGAACTCCTTATTTTCATGAAATATTGATATATGGATTTTAGATGTCTCCCTGGGACCAGAGTTTTTCCCTCCTTTAATTACAGAACACCTATGCAGTATTCAGAGAAAATATTGTGGTTTGTTTTATTTATGACTCATTCTTTTCTTGCCGTATTTTGACTGGGTTCAGACACAGGTAAATGAAGTTACTGCAAGAAAACAATGTAGGCAGCATTGAAAAAATAGTGTTGCAGTAAATGATTAAAAAAATGAAAACCTGTCTTTGAAAAACAAAAAGACAGAAAATTAAACAATAAGTAGATTAAACAGGGGAGCTTAATATTGTACAACAGATGGAAGCTTTGCCTACAACATGAAGGAAATAAGGTAGTAAACCAATAATACCTTTAATATGTATCTGCATTTACTTATCATGCTACATGAAGCTAGCTTTATTGCTGATGGCCTGAGGATAAACATCTATGCTCTCAGAGTCAATATTACCTTTAGCATTTATTTAAGGGTTGAATTATGTGTAAAACTAGAGAGAGAGATATTAGGGATTTCTGGGCATCTGTTTGTTTGACCATTCCTTGAGTGGTTTTTTTTAACAATAAACTTTTATTTTTTAATATTATTTTTAACTTTAATTAGCTTTTTTACAATATGAAAGAGGCGTTTTAATTCTCCTTTTATCTCTAGAAAAAACAAACATGGTAAGACAGAGAATAGAGCAAATAACAGTAGCTTTGCAGCTGGTTTTCAGTACTTGTGATGCAGTATCCAAATATTTCTGAGATAAGGGCTGAAGAATAATATTTATGTGTGTGCACTTGTGAGAGTGTGTGCTTGCGTGTGAGAGAGGAAATTACAAGATAAATCATTACATGACACACTGTCTGAGGTAGTCTGGTTTATGTGTATTTATCCATGTAGTTGGATTATTGTCATTGTTTTCAACACGCAAAAAATAGCAACAGAAAAATCTTTCTTGCTTTCTCCACAGTGCTGTTTCTCTAGAAACATTTTCTAATGCAAAACTGAGGTTGACAGAGTTTGCTTGGATGTAACTTTTAAGACATTTCCTAGTACATGAAATCATTTGTGGCTGAAGACTTCAGATCGTACTTCATTTACTGTACATGTAAAGCTCATAGATCACACAGAGAAGAACATTAGGAAAGTAAAAAACATGAGGAACAAAACCCTTTAGTTATCTCTGTGCAATCACTCTGTATTCAGAAACAGGCGTTTTGAACCATTCAAAAAACCCCATGTTGGTGACTTAAAAATCTGATATTTAAGAAATGCTGGATGCTGACAGCTTTGATCTACCTTTTTCTTCTTACTTTTGAGAAGGATTTATTTTTCTCCTGAAAACTCAGCAACTATGATCTTGATAGAGGAAACCAAAAGTAGGTTTGGAGAGAGGAGCATCACAGCTTCTAAGAGGGGAAAAAATGTAATAGTTGCCTAACTAGACACATGGAAAGCAAAGATTTTGTTAAGTGGGGGAGAGGAACTGCTGCAAAGATATCTTGGAAATGTTTTTGGAAATGACAGTTAATAGGGACAAAAGCATAATGCTTACCCCTTGGATTTTTCCCAAAGCTTTCTCTATGTGCACTTTCCTGTAATTCCAATATTGTCAATACTCAGGAAATTTAGAACACTCTTGCAGATTAATTTATTGTAGGGTTGAGGAAAGTCTTAGAAGAACAATTATTGAGAATAACTATTCTGACTTAGCAGGTAAGCAAAAATACTGCTGAAAAAACCTAGCAGATTAATTTGCCAGTTGTCTTATTGTAACAGTACATTGGTAAGGGGGAAAAAGACAGGCAAAGAGTTATAAAATTATTTTCCTTGTTTTCTTCCTGTCCTGAAAAATGGGACGAACCATAGAAAGCACATGGACGAAGGCACAGAGTGTCACAAATATTAAAAAATGGCACTATGCAGACAGAAAGGTTTAATGACCGGAAAGGATGGGAATTTTGGAAAACAGAATACATCTGGAGACTGCAACAGAATAAGCTGGTAAAAAGAATGTTCATATTTTCCTTTAGCCCATATTCTTTTTCTTCCAAAGGGCTAAAATTCCCCTTCCTGATACTGGTTTAGAAGATGGACAAGTCGTGTAAACATACATACATCCTGAAATTATTCAAATTAAAATAAGATATTAGAATAGATAGACTATCCCTATGGGAATTATTTAGTCAACCAAGCTCACCATCTAACATATATTACAATTCTTACTACTGTTTTCTACTCATTCCTCCCCACTCCTCAACACAATCATCAATACAAACTGATCTTCATCCCTCAAACCTATTGAGACTTCCAGGAAAAATCTTGTAAGGGAATTCTAGTCTCAGTAATATGCTTTCCACTAGGACTAAGTGTCCCCAGTGTTTTCAAATCTGACATTTAGAGCTACGTGCAAATTATTTGTGACTGAGCAAATTAGCTAATTAAATAATTGGCTTAGGGCTTCATAAAATTTGGCTGCTATGGAAATGAGGTTTTCTGCTAACTTACAAGCTTCATCTAAGCATTAAAAGTACTTCATGTCTTTACTCCAGATGAAATTGAGGTAGTAGCAGGTTTGTTTTCAAAATGGTTGTTTGTAGATTTGTTCTTGCATAGTTTCCGAATCAATATGCAGTGGGATACTTCTCCTGAGAAGCACTGTTCCCAAGTAAGACTGCAGTCTACCCTCCTCAGGGTGAACTTCCAAACCATTGGAGCAGAGAATATCCCCAAGAACTCACTCATCTTCTCCCACATTCAATGCCCTCTTGACTATCTACCCCCAGGGCAGATTTCGGAATGACCTTCCTAGAAAACTCTTTCTTGACCCTGAATATTTTGTGGGCCACACTGAGGAGACCTGGACAGATTAGCAACAAAACTGTGCTTTCCTTGACATCTAAAGGGAATTCAAAATTCTCAAAAGCTGTTGTAACTGGCCTGAAGGAGGAAAAGGGGGTGAAAGGCTGGGGGAAATCATCCTTCCCTGTTCCCCCACAGACTGGGTAATAACCAGTGGCTCCATATCAAACACAGCAAATGCTTAGATCAAATTTATTTCCAACCTAGTCTGGGCAGATCTGTTGTTATATCAACCCTTCTTGCCCAGCATTGTGCACCAGTTAAGGCTCCCGTGGTTTAGGAATGGTATTCCTCAATTTAGTGCTCCCACTGAAAGTATGTTGGCACTCGCTTCCCCTCCCCCTCTAGCTGGAAGCACAAAAGGCAAAGATCACGGGTTGAGATAAGAACAATTTACTGGAAACAGCAATGAGATAAGAAGACGAACAGTAGCAGCAACAATATGAATAACAATAGTGTACAAAGAGAGGGTGATTCCCATGCAAAACGCCCACTAAGCCCAGGACAATGAAAAACAATGGCAGACAGATCCTCCACGCAACATGCTCTTTCCGTGACCAGAAAGGAATGCCTTCTCTTCTCAGAAGCCAGGGAGTTTCTTTCACCCCGGCAGGGATGTCAGATAACAAAATAACAAAATCTCTTGTCCACGCCCCCTCCTACTGATCTGGGCTGGAACCAGAACAGTGACCATGGAAAGACTAGGGAAAATGTGGGCCCATTATTTAATGGGATGGGGGACCTGGTTACACACGACAAAGGCCGAGGTACTAAATGCTTCCTTTGCCTCCATCTTTACTACCCAGACTAGCTTTCAGGAATATCTGTTCCAAGAGGCCATGGAAAACTTGGAACCAGGAAGATGTACCCTTTTTGGAAGACAATTGGGTCCAGATCAGAGAACACGTAAACCAACTGAAAATCCATAAATCCATGGGCCCTGATAGGATAAACCCAGAAGCCTTGAGGGAACTGGCAGGTGTCATTGTGATGCCACTTTTGACAACCTGATGGATCATTTCAACTGGGAGAAGTTCCCAATGCCTGGAGGAAAGCAAACATTACACATGTCTTCTAGAAGGGCAAGAAGGAACTGACTTAAGGAATTAAAGGCTAGTCACCTTGATCCCTGATAAGGTGATGGAATAGCTAATCGCGGAATCCATTTTCAGGCTCATGAACTAAAAGAAAATAATCAGGATTAGTCATCACGGCTTCACCAAGGGAAAGTCGTGCTTGAGCAACTTGATTAACTTATATGATGACATGACTGTCCTGGTAGAGAGGGAAACACCGGTGAACATTGCCTGCCTGGACTTCAGGAAGGCCTTTGACACTCTTTCCCCTAAGATCCTCATAGAGATGCTCCTAATGGGTAGGCTGGATGAGCAGACAGAGATGTGGATTGAAATATGGATAAATGGCTGGGCCCAGACCGTGGTGACCAGCAGCCTAAAGCCTAGCTGGAGACCAGTAATTAACAATTGAGAAGGGGGTTGATCAATAGTTAACTCATGTAAGCACGAGTTAACTATTAAGAGACAGCAAATGTTAATCTCAAAACCTAAGAAGCAGGATTTGTCTTAATCTTGTCAAGATAAGAGGAACAGGATCTTTTGAAAATCAGCACAGAAACTGCTGAATCATCCAAAGAAGGACTGCACATGCTCCAGAAAGAAAGATGAAAAGTGCATTGTGATGAAGACTACTAATCTTCATCAGAAAGACCCCCGAGGAAGAAGAGGAACCTTCTTCAGTGCAACCACCAAGGTACACAGCGAATATGTGGCACGTATGCTAATGATGTTGATGACTTCTGAGGAGTAATTTGCATAAGCACTCCTATCCCAAGGAATGTGATGAATATTCATGAATTTTACCCATAATACTGGACTGTATGGAGTGCTCTGTGTGTGTGTTAGGAGGAGCAGATCCCTCACACACCCAGTGCCGAATAAAGCAAATATCCGCTTCTCTGACTCTGTCTCTGAAGTGTCTCTCGGACCAGTCTGGGGTGAGTCACAATGTATCCTAGAGGTCAATACTGGGACCAGTCCTGTTAAACATCTTCACTAATGATCTGAGTGATGGTATGGAGTACACCTCCAGCAAGTTATAATCTCAACCGTTCTGCTATTCTCTATATTCCCTATAATTTTAATAAAATTTTGTCTGTTCTGAACTTTATTTTAGCTGTTGTCTTGGAATACAGACACTGCCTGAATAAATAAGTTTATATTGTTTACTTCAAATTGAGTAATATTTTGGGTTTTGCTAGCTAAGCAAGTGCAATATCTAGGGTTCAACCAAATTGTTATTTCTATCTACATCAGCCATTAATTTATGGATAAATTATAAAAATATTCATATTCATAATTTCTTAATTCCTCGCATATTTTGACTGAACATTAAAAGCTTTCTTTGTTTCTTGTACTGCTGAATTTAACAGTGGGAATGGAGGAGTAGACATTCCATGGCTTGGAATGAGATGGAGCCCTATCCAGTACTGCATGAATTACGGAGGCAGCTGAATCTTTGGTTTTTATGAACAGGTGGTGAGATAAAAGATTTACATATGGATGTAAAATACAGAAGCTTTCATGAGTAAATAAATTTTCTTGGCTGCATGAGAATCATTTTGAGAAAAAGCATAGCAGTCTCTCTTCTTTTTGTGGTTATACCTGTAGCCCAATAAATATGACTTGTGCAATTACTAGTGAAAGGCCACAGGAGCTGTATTGACCTGACACTGCAGGGTCTCAGCAGTTATCTGGACTTGTCTTGGCCTATGCTGGTTTTAGCTGTTAAAACAATTGTCTAATGGTCAACTGAAAAGTTGACTACTAGCTAACACTTTTTAGCTTAACTCTATAAATGCTTACACATCATAGAGCCCTAACAAACCCAGTCAGTTACTTTACAACAAGCACTGATGCTTTATTTTAGTCCCTTATCATTAACTGAGGCCATTTATTGACAAAAAGGTGGAAAACTAACTATGTTTATACATATATGCATATATAAATATATTTCAAATTCTAACTGGCTATTTAATTATCCTATTTTATTATGTGTGAAAGTACACATATTCTTTTTGAGTATAGCACCAGTATCTATCTTGATAACTTATTAGGAAATTTTCAAAGGCCGTCTTTGAGGTAATGAAAAAGATACCAGCAATAGGAAAACATACAAAAATAACCCTAAGCAGACCCCAAGATTGAGAAAAAAGGTTCCCACCTATAAGTGTTAATGCATCCTGGGCACTGTGATGGTGGCCTCTCATAATGCTCCTTTACATTTTATTGGCAAAACTGTTGACCCAGAGAGACACTGGGAAAGGTTCCAGAGAAGGCAGGAAAATAGCAGGAATTTCATGTATAACACTTTCATTGGAATATTTTTGAAGAAGTGTCTAGATAATCTGGTCTAGAATTAGTAGCATCCATTGCAATTGTTGTAATAATTACCATTTGTATTTTGGGTGCAAGGTTAATACCTCATTTATACTAACAGTAAATACTTGAGTACACATACATGGTGTTTTGCCTTTTACCCATAACAAGGATTTGCAGAAGAATATCTGATTTCCCTATCTAGTTTTAATTTGATGAAAAATAAATCTATGCTTTCACTTCTGATTAAATACTAATACTTTCCTAGTGACCTTTCAAGTTGTAGTTACTCATTTGTTCAAGTATAAAGCATTTTGGTCCAGCTACACTCTCACAGTCTAGTTTTTCATTATTACTTTTTTTTTTCTTTT
>VWZT01014689.1:373072-395823 GCA_013397055.1 Pachycephala philippinensis | reverse complement strand
TTAGAAGAGACTAGTTTTTTCATTGCTTAAAACATTTTTAAGCTATAAATTTAATATATGAAAAATAGCTATCTCCCATCTAAATTGTTTACTTGAAAACTCTACCTATCTTCTTCAGGGTACAGCAAGATAATAGAATTCCCTCCCTACGGGGAATAAACAATCTAATACTGTTATAAGTTGTAAAATTACTTTAGAACAACTGTTTCTCACTAGACACCTTTATATTTATTGACTTATCATGCACATATTTTAATGCGACAAGAGAGTTAAGATTTGTCTGTTTGCATTGCAGTGCTGGCTGGAATATAATCTATTGATTTCCAGAATTACTTCACTTATACCTGAGGCTTACAACATTGGCATTGTCAGAAGGAAAGAACACAATCCAGTAGGTCTAAAAGAACTGTTTGTATTCCCTGTATGCTCAACAGCCAGAGAGGCCTTTGAGGACCTGAAGAGGGAGATCCAGGATACCTCAATTATTTGCCTCTGTCTTCATGTTGATCACCTAAAGATTTTTGCTTCTAACTGGTAAACTAGTGAACATCTGCTAGTGACAAAAAGTTGATCACTTCTGAGAGATACATGCTTCATTTCTCTCTTGCTGATATTTTTTGGAGTCATCTACATTTCAGTTTAGGGAGCCAAGACACTAGGTATTCAGTAAGTTAAAAATCTTCATTTTAGCCAATGCACACAAAGCTGTATTTCTACCCAAAAATTTTGACAGTATTTATGCATTGTATACCTATCTAATATGTACACAAGTTTAAGTAATTTTCTTTTTTTTACCGTGTATTTATTGATTTGCTTATTTAGTCAATGCTGTTTATTGTGGTGGGGTTTTTTTGTATTGTTTTTTTTTTCCCTTGTCCTAGAGTTAGGCTTAATTCATTACAGAAAAGGGCCATTTATGTTAACCATTCTTCGGAGAAAAGAGATAAAACAAACCACAATTTCAGTATTAAAGGATTTATAAGAATTGATGACTGAATGAACAAATGCTTTGTTCTTCTCTCTTCCATCTTCCCAAGCAAGTAGCAATGTTTTTACCATTCATTAAAATCTATAAATTGATTTACCAGTCCAAAATCTTGAATAAGAGAGTGCCTTCCCACTCTGAAATGGAAGGGATGCACTCAGATGTGCAGATTCTCGTGGTCAAAAAGAGATTAGAAATGTCAGAGGGTCTGCAAAAAACTTACAGTTTTCCATTTGACATGAAAATTGTTATAAATTAGTACCTTATCTTCTATATAAGCACACATTTATGGGTTTTTAATAAGGGGCAGGGTGAAAGCGAAAGGAGAAGGAAATTAGAGAGAGGGAGAGAAAAAGAGAGGAAGAAAGTAAGGAAGAAAGGAAGAAATAAAGATCACCCATTCTGGCTTCAGCATTGATCCAGCTGATAGGGAGTCCAGGGTCCTGGGTCATGGGCTGGGGCTTTGTAAGGGTATCTTCTTATAGGTTATTAAAGCTTATAAAATTGCCCCAGTTATCTGTGTGAAAAAGAAAAAAAAAACCTGAACTTATTTAATTCTATTAATTTAACACAAATAACTGGCTCTTTGTTGAACCCAGGCTAACTGCTGGTTCTGGATAGAGCTCTGCCATTCTTCGAGTCATTTTATCAATGTCTCTGGTAGTGAAAACCTCAAGTAAATCAACTCTTTACATGAAGGCTTTCCCTTTTAAGGTTTCTTCTATTACAAACAGCTTATGGGGCCTAGTACAAGGTTGCACTGGGTGCTGGTGTCAACGTGCTATCAGCTAGGGGGTGCAGGAATGGTCTCTGTGAGAAGAGGTTGTGATGGACATGGCTGTTTCTTTCCATCTGCCTCCAAAGGGCCAGTCAGGGGATACAGCTGAACCTCGAAACTGACGTCCAAGGTGGTGGTGTATTTGAGAAAAGGCAAAAAATGCTATGGACATGAGGCAGGGATGGTGTGGTGGTGGGGTGAGGGGAAAGACCAAGAAGCAGTGGAAGGAACAAGTGTTGGAGAAGGAAGAGCAGGTGGAGGTGCTCCATGGAGGAAAAGATAATCCCTGCAGCCCATGGAGAATGCACGCTGTAGCAGATTTTCCTCATGGACCCATGCTGGAAGAGAGGAAAGAAGTGTGGAGGAAAAAGTGGCAGACACAAACTGCTATGGATTGACTGTAACTCCCATTCCCCATCCCTCTGCATTGCTCAGGAAGGAAGAGCTAGAGGAGTCAGGGGTAAGGAATAAGGAACCTGGGAAAATGGAAAGAATAGTGATACTTTAATGTTTGCCTTATTGTTTCTCAATACCTCTCAAATACAAGTATTTGTTGTGTTTGGTAGTAAATTAAATTAACTTTTTCCAAGGCAAGGAGTTTTTTTCCCAAGACATTAATTGGTAAACAATCTCCCTACCTTCATCTTAACCCACAAGCTTTCTCATTCCTGTTTATATATTTTCACTTTGTCTTGCTTGTGGGGTAAGAGACCAAGTGAGTGGCTGAGTGAAAGTTTAGCTCCCAAGGGTAACTTTGCACAATAATAATAGGATGTTTGTTATTAGAATAACCTACTAGTTTTTCCTTGCATGTGGGATGACTAAGAAGACAAAGAAAGTTGGAGGTGTGAAAATTCATGTGTCTTTTGTGAATAACATATGGAAAAAGACTGTCAGCCAAAGATATAACAGAGAACAAAGTTTACTTTCCCTGTTATGAGAACAAGAGTAACAGTTTTGATTTAAATATGTAGTGTAGGAACACTGAATTACCCAGTTTAGATTAGGGCTGCGTATGTAATGTACAAAATCTTCTTTCATTGTGATTTTTTCCATTTTTACCCTAACCTCCAGTATTACTCCATATGTGAATACATTTTAGGAGAGCAGGGAGAGATGGAAACGCCATTAAGTGTCATCACAGAGAATAGGACTGATGGTGGTTTTAATTATTTTGCTAACATCATTGGAGCCATTACCTCATAATAAAAAGTGCTGAATGGTCACCTTTTCCCAACCTTTCTTACCACTTATCATCAAAAAGCAAAGCATAATGGGCAACAGCTGTTTCTGCTATTGCATGGATTTAGCTGCACTCCCTAAGTGAGCAGTTTAGTTCACCAACATTCATTTCTCCACAAGTCCGTAATTACAAACCCAAAGTTAATCTGCAAAACATTGGCATCTATTTTTAAGACAGATGAAAGAAGGCTTTTAGTTTTCATTATGATAATTTTCTTTTCTTGTTTGGCCTTTCTTTTTCTTTCTTTTGTCTCATTTTGAGATTCCACTCCCACATCTTTTCTCTTTTTAATTTTCAGACTTATAATTCTTTCAGCCATTTCTTTTTCACATCTTTAAAGTTAGAAAGTTAGAAAGCTACATTTTTGTTTGTTTGCTGGCCTTTCATCGTCATATGTCTACTTTTATTTTGTTAGGTTCTTTTTGTTTTGTTTTGTTTTGTTTTTCAAATTTTGTTTTGTTTCTTTCTCTTGATGTCAGAGACAGTGCCAATATCTGGGCAAAAAAATGAACAAAGCCTAGAAAACATGTACAAAAGTTAAGGCAAGTTTTACAGCAGAAAACTAGAGAAAGAAAGCTGATTACATATGCAATAAGTAAAAAAATACAGTAAATGAAATGTTTTCATTCTAAAGAGAATGTGCTGTTGAATTTGAGTTTTTTAAGGGAAAATATTTTTTGCTCAAGGGTTTTTATTTTTTTTAATTCAGGATGAATTTTGCAGGGAAGATTTTTCTTATTTAAACTATGACTGAAATTAGACTTCCTCAGTTCACTATAAATATTAATTTTTCTATTATGTGAAGTACCTAAACAAAATTATCTCAATTTTCCTTCTTCATCTAGCAGCCTATTTTTCAAATCTCCCTGGAACTAACTGGCAGTTTGGGTTATGTTCTCTTACTGAAAAAAAGAAAGACGTTGGCTTTTGACCATTTTTTGGCATAACTCATAAATCAAAATTATGAATCAGATGCACTAAAAATCTTTATGTCTTAAAGATGACTTAATATTCCCATTGCACCAGAGGAGTTAACTCCTTACTACATTATGTAGAGGTACTCCACTGTGTATCCTGCAGTAACAGTTCAGAGAATTGTGCAGCTGCCTTCTCTCTTTCAGTCCACATGGTTTCCTTTTCCTGGAAACAGAAGCACAGAATGTGATCTGGCTGCATCTTAAAATCATGTCAGAGGCCTGGCCATATACCCAAACTGGATACCTAGTCATGTGTTTTGCAGAACAGTTATAGCCTCTGGATTCAGAGCCTAAAACAGAGACAGCTCGAATCAGTCCTCAACCCTGACTGCTTTTTTTTAACTGGGTATCTCACTGAATCTCATTACTCAAAGGAAAGACAATGGATACTTTGCATTATTTCTTAAATACAATTAGTGTTATTTTAATTTCTTTTTCTATACACCAGTGTCTTTTCAAAGCCATAAACACTGTTGTCACAAAAACGATTTTAAATGTTGAGGTAAAAGTGATTTTTACAACACAGACCTATTTGAGATGTTTTCTCTAACTTCTACATAAATCAGACAGGTTTCTAGTAAAACACCAGATAAAATGTAGTTCTTTCTAGTCCTCCATGGCATTACTGGAAGTGTAGCAATAATGCAGATTTTCATATGTTTTGGAAGCTGTTGCTTGCATAAACTGTTTTTCATAGATCATTATGACTGTCAGAGTTAGTTTTGCACAAGGTTTTTGATCTTTATTAGCATTGAGTTCTATGCAAACTAACATACAGTCACTAAAGACTTCATATAGTCTTTAGTCCCATTTGAATGGCAAGGCTTACACTATTAATTATAGTAATACACAAATTCTTTTTATTTTTACATCAGTGATGAGCTCCTTGACCAGTTGTTATGTTGCCTCCGTGGCTGCTAGAGCTTTCGTCCTGGCCTGTCACATACAGTGGAATGAAGGACTATTAAAAGACACCAAGGGAGTGCTTTTTGTGCTGCTACAGGGCAACGTGTGTTTATATGTGCAAGGCTTAAACCTGTAGATATAAAATACAAAAGACCATTTCCCTTCCAAAGAGAAGAGTCAGGCAAGGAGTCATTTTAGAGCACTGACGCTCACTGGTGATACGAATGTGGCAAGTCATGATAAGACAAGAATATTTTTGGTTAGCTCTACAGCTGAACTTGGTATGGGACTATGACAGTGAGCTGCTAGCTGTTGATCCTGTAGAACTTGTCATCTTTCTGAAGCATATATGTCAACTGAGAAAGGATCTTATCCTATCCCCATAAGTCAATGGGAAGCTTTGTAACTTCAGCGACATCCTGATTTAGTTTTAAAGAACAGGGGATGAATACTTCTATTTGGTTACTTACAGTTGCTCATTGTTTTGATTTCTTTTTTCTTAAATAGTTATTTTTTAAACTATTGACTTCCCTGACACTGAATTACTGATATTTTCTTTGATATTTTTGGGATAAAATGTAGAAACCTCTTCATGTTTAAATGCTTCTATTGATTTTTAAATTTTTAAGGTTTTTTTTAATTTTTAAGGGTTTTAAATTTAATTTTTAAAATATATTTCATCCCAGTGGCTATTTTTTTCATCGAACATGCTTAGATTTTGAAGGAAAACCCTCATCAACCAGATTGCCCCATCTAGACCGGGGGTAAGATAATCCATTCTTTGTATGGCTATTGGATTTTTCAACTGAAAACTTTCAGCATGGCTAATCCACCACTAATCCTTCGAAACCTTTTACCACAAAGCTTCAAAGGAAGACACAAAAATGTGTATTACTCATTGTATACCTATTAATTCCATTTTTGTTACCTTTCATTTTGAGGAACAGCTGACCTCTCCAAAAGTGGGTTCATAGAATGGTTCTTAATTATGGCAAAGAATTACAAGGTAAAGAAAGGTGATTATCCTGTTTTCTTACAGCAGAATAGAAGAGATGAAACTGCTCACACTGCAGGTGAAATTTAAAACACATCCTACTTTTTAGAATCCTTACATCAGTTTGGAGCAGAAAAATGGAGATTTGAAAATAGAAAATTTTGGAAACTGTTTCGTGTTTACTACATAAAATAAAAAAGATCTCTTGCCAATGAAAGTTTGTGATTTTCTATGTTATTGTAATTTTCCTTTTTTCTTTTTTATTTCACATCCCTTAACCTTCCTTACTGAAAGGAGGTTATGCTGTTTGTCTTCACAAACACAACTCTTATAACCTTGACTTGTTCAAAAATAAAAAGAAGATGCTTTTTTCAGTTTAATGTTTTAAGTTGGCTTCCTTTTGTTTTTTGCTTTTGGTTCTTTTTTTTTCAAAGATGTTTCTGAACTACAAAGCAGAGTTGAGCAATGAGAATTCAAATTCATCCATACAATGCATATATCAGTTGTTGAACTAAAGAGTTACATTATTTTTTTTAGTTCAAGAGCACATAGACATTTCCCTGAATTCCTTTTTTTTTAGCTTCCCCATTTATACTGATGTGGGGGTTTCTTTCTGTTTATACATCAGCTTATAGGAACTGGAACACATTCTGACATAGGGTCATCCACAGTGGATGTACTTGTTTCAGTCTGATTAACTTAAAAATTTCTGATCTCAAGCTTACGGTCTGGGAGGAAAATGGAAGAGTCTGAAAGAAAAAAAATCTTCAATTATGAAAGAAACAAAAGAACAAAAAAAACCACCCCAAACCCTCCCAGTCAAACGAATGGTCAGAAACATTTAAAAAAAAAGGGGTAAGAGATTTCTTGTCTCTAGAAGCATTTATAAACTTTTTTCTCAGCAAGAACAGAGGCTGATTTTTGAAAAGGGTTTCAAGAATCAGAACTTGATCATGGACAGAGAAATGTCTGTATCAATTTATTAGGGCAATTATATTTCATAAAGGCCCTTCGATTGAACTGTTTGTACATTGTCACTTAAATATCTTAGTCTCCAGCTCATGGGAACTCTAAAACATCTCATGGAATTGGCTAGACTGTCATAGCTAAATACAGTACACAACATGTCTTAAAAAGAAAACATTTATTTTTACGAGCATGGATGCTTTTCATTTCGTTGCACAGCAGTTGGTAGATGAAGCCTGGTGACAGTAGTCAAACTGGTGAGGTCCTTCCTGACCCAGAATACATAAAAAACCAAAACTGGACAAAGGGACCCATACTAATGAAATTGTTGACTTTCCAGACAAGAAGCCATATCCATGCCTGGAAGTAGTGAATGCAAGAATTCAATCTCTTCATAGAACTGTCAATAGGACGAGGTAAGGAAGAGAAGTGAGTGAGACTAAAGCTTTGAAACATTCAAACAGATGATAAAGGAATTGAAAGATTTTTTTTCTCTCTTTGAAATTCAGTTGTTTTTGTGGATTTGTTAATTGTGGGGGTTTGTTCAGTTTGGTTTGGTTTATTTTTTTTTTTTTTAATTCAAATGAAGAAGTAAAGCAGAATTAGATACTCAAATTTCTGATATAGAATTCTAGAACTTAGCTATATTCTGAAGAAAAAAACAATGGTGGGCATCTGGTGTGACTGTAACAGGAGATATCTGTTTCTCTGAACAATCTAATATTGAATAAAGTATACAGATAGCAAGGGCATCTAAACCAAGGAGCTAAAAGGACAACACAGGACCACTAATGAAGACAAAGACTGATAATATGAAATTCAGGACCAAAAAGGTAGAAAACATAACGTTTCCTTTTGAACAGTGAATAATAGTGCTACTCTATATCCAAATACTACAAATACCAAGGCTGACACAGTGACCAGTCATATTAATTCAATGAGACACTGAATTGACTAAATCTGGTTTTCAGTCCTATTTTTTCCCACACATTCTCTGTGTAATAGACCAAATCCCACTAATTTCTACTTATTCATCACTATCTGCTTTGGTTCTCCTTTCCTACTCTGTAACCCTGTGGTCAGTTGTAAAATAATTTCTCATATTCCCCATGTTTTAGGGTACTCTTCTTTCCTCAGTCTATGTTTTATCCAAATATTCTAGGAGCAGTGTCTAAAGTAGTTTTCCTAGCTTCCTTCCATGCTGATGCAAATGTGTGAATTGGATAGTTCAAAGAAGTTAGGTATAAAATTAGTGGTGTGGCCTGTCCCTCAGTGGATAGCTCTACTCTGTTCTGGAAGCGCATCTTTAAGGTATTTATAGGGAAAATTTACCTCAGAATATGTTATCCTCTGCTAGATTTTCTTGAACTTATTAAGAGTAGGCAAGTAGGTGGGAAAAAAACCTCAAGACAATATTTTCTTATAAACTTTGAAGAAACTAATCTAAAAAGCAGAAGCACATATCAGGACTGAGGAGCTTCCAGTGAAGAGGGCAGGTTCGGCATGACTTCTGTGGATCCAAAACCACTTAACTACAGATCTCTTCCAACTATTCAACTACCTTACTTGCAATTACCCAGACACAGTGCAGAGCAATCTTATTAGATTGGAAGGCATTAATGATGTAGAGTAAAACCACTGAGAAGGCAATATAAGGAAATGCAGGCAACAGGTAAGAAGGAAGAAATATTATTGGATCTAATCTATAGCAGTCAACATACAAAATATCATGCCATACTTAACAGAAAAAAAAGAATGATGAGCAGAAGTCATCAAACTGAGATATAGTAAAGCCACTTATAGACTTTATCAGAAACAAATTAAAGCACCAAAAGAATGAACCATCACCCAATCATACAATGTCACAGCAGAAAGGACAGGTGTTGCAGTACAGTGTAATGTCTTAAAATTGTCTTACCTTGAGAAAAGATGGAGAAAAGTATGAGGTTCATAGGGAATATTGAGTACTAATAGCAACCAGCAGAACAAAGGGAGGGCAAGAAAAAACCTCCCAAGATGAAATTCCCTTATCAATGGTAATAATTGAAGAAAGATAAGGAGATTTGATCAATATGCAAAATACAGAATCTTTAATACAGGTAGAAGTAAAAGGTGTCAATTTTTTAAAAATTCCATTTTAATCAGATCAAATAAAATCCTATCATTTTCTTTGTTTTGTTCAATGTCTTGTCTGGTTCTAAATAACAGCTTTGCTTATATTGGTATGCTGAAAGGTTTCCTTTATTGGGGAAAAAAAAAAAAGATTCTGTAGTTTCTATTACTCATTTAAACAAGGGAAGATTATAATGTAACTTGAAGGCTCTTCCCATAATAATTCCTTTTGGAGTATTTTAGTAAAGTGGACAAAAGGAGGAATAAAAGGAAAATAAGTGACATGACTACACAAATACATAAGATTTTGTTTTTCATCATACTGCAAAAATCAGTAATTAGTGATGGTTTATTCTTAAGGTCTTTTCCCTGATCTTTTGCTGGACATTGGTATTTCTCTTTTGAATTAGCAGATTTAGAAACTGCTCTGAAGCCTTTTCAAAACTAACAACAGATAACCTGAAAGACTTCAATACTGTTTATTCATAGACCTATAGAAAATTTACAGTCCATATTGACTCATCATAAAAAAGAAATTGTAAAGATTGATTTATTTGGGTCATGACAGCCTTCAAAAATGCACATTATTTTTCACACATAATTCAGTGAGAAGAGCAGGTGGGTATCCGAAAGTAAGCTTTTACCTCTATGGCTACAGGTACTTGAAGGAATTGATCTTGCAGACAAAGTGAAATATACAATAGCTTTGTTATGCTACAGAATTACTGCCCTACTTTAAACACAATTGTAATTTTTAAGTGGGACTTTTTCTTCAAACACTTTGGTCCTCTATTGTTTTGTGAAAAAAAAAAAATCTATTCTTAGGTTGACAACTAAACCAAATTATCATATGTTATTATGTCTCAGAAACTACTGGAATAGAGATATGTTGTCCTGTGTTATCACTTAAATTTTCCTAAAATATGGTAAGTCAATGTATTTCTTGTTTAAAAAATAAATCATAGAAAAGTAGAGTCATTTATATTAGAAAGGACATTTAAGACCATTGAGTCCAACCATAAATCCAACACTGCCAGGTCAACCACTAAAACATTTCTCCGAGTTCCACATCTACACATCTTTTAAATACCTCCAGGGATGGTGATTCAACTATTTCCATGGGTAGCTTGTTTCAACACTTAACAACTCTTCCTGTGAAGAAACTTTTCTTAATATCCAGTCTCAATCTTCCCCGGTACAACTTGAGCCCATATCCTCCTATCCTAGCCCTTGTTATTTGGGAGAAGAGACCAATACCCATCCCACTATAGCATCCTTTCAGGTATTTGTAGAGAGTGGTAAACTCTGAGCCTGAGCCTCTTCTTCCCCAGCTCCCTCACTATCTCCTCATCAGACCTGTGCTCCAGACTCTGTTGTCTTTTCTGGACTCACTCCAGCACCTCAGTGTTTTCTTTGAATTGAGGGGCCCAAAGCTGAACACAGAACTCAAAGTGTGACCTCACCAGTGCCCAGTACAGGGTACAGTACAGGGTGCAGTACAGTACGATCCCTGCCCTGGTCCTGCTGTCCACTCCTTTTCTGATCCAGGCCAGGATGCCATTGGCCCTCTTGGCCACCTGGGCACAAGCTGGCTCACGTTCAGCCGCTGTCAAGCAGCACACTCAGGTCCTTTTCCACTGGCAGCTTTCCAGCCACTCAGCCTCCACCCTGTCACGCTGCAGGGGGTTGTACAGGACCCGGCACTTGGTCTTGTTGAACCTCATAGAATGATCCACTGATCCAGCCTGTCCAGATCCCTTTGTAGAGCTTTCCTGCACTCCAGCAAATCAACACTTCTGCCCAACTTGGTATCGTCTTCAACTTCAACTGAGGATGTTTTGCCCTTTAGGACAGCTTCCACCAGGTTTTTATAATGTTTTATAATCTATCTCATAGATTTCCTGCTGCACAGTGGCTTTTTAATGCACTGAGTGGTGTACAATACAGCAATGCTCTTCAAATCAGTATTTCTGTCAAGCTTTTCTAATGAAGAAGTCAGTATTGCTATGTTCTTCATTTCTCTCTCCCTTCAGTGATTTTATTGTATTCTTATTCTCTGCAATTGGTGATTGCTGAACTCTGGCATTCCCTCTTCCTGTAATACATTCTTAAAACTGTTAGCTACAGGGAAGAGGTACTCTTATTTCTCTCTCTCTGCAGTTGAGCGTTGAAAGAGCCTAGAACGCAATCTAAGCCATCACAAACTATCAGAGTTTCTTCTGTAGCTCATTTTGAAGTCTTCATGTTTTGGTAATGTATCTAAGAGGTTATGTAGAAGTCCCTACACATTGTACTCCATCTGTTACAGTTCCTGTCTTACTTGGCGAAGGGGAATCTTTGTGTGGGTTGTTTTGTTGGGGTTTTTTTTTAATTGCATGCTACATCTTACAGTGAAGTCACTAATCAGCTGTCTTAATAATGCTATTTTGAGAGCTGGATCTCAGTATCCAAACACATTTCTTTTTATATTTCCTGAACAAATGCACCAGGTCACCGTTTACCGAAAAACAAAGAAATAATTATAAATATATTCTCGCTTTTATACAAGTGATTAAATACCTAAGACTATAGCAATGATCATAATGGCAGTGCCACCGTTAGCCTTTGGTAATGCATGCCAGTACATTGGCTGGCCCTAGCTGATCCGGAGTGCAATAAAGTGTTCTTACTTTTCATTTCTTGGCATCTCTCTGTGGGATACATCATCATAATTTTTACACTGGTCCCTTACTTTGGTCTCTCATTTACACAACAGGTATTTTAAAACTGAAAAATTTTAAAGGGTGAGATTTTTCAAAGGAATATCATAATTTCTGCCTCTCCTACAAACTGGTAGATAGGGAAAGCCTTTATTCCTCAAGTCCAAACAATTTATCCAGCCAGCCCATTTTTATTCCTTTGGGTGTTTATATGAAAAGACAGATTGTCTCTAAAACCATGACACACTGAGTCATCCCACTTGGGTGAGATGACTATTTTTCAGGCAAAGAAATGTCAAAGTGAAGTGTGAGAAAATCACCCTTAATGAATATTCATGGATCTATCCTAAAAAGGAACTTGAGGTCTCATAGCAATTCTATCAACAGATAATCTATCAATATACTTGTGCTGCCACAGCTTTTTGTTTGGAATTATTCCCGACTTTTTCTCTGGAAAGCACCATAATGAATGAATAGAAGTGATCTCTGAACTCAGGAGTTTAAACAGACATTTGAAATGTGACTTACTGAGCAATAACCATGGCAAGTGGCAAAGGCTGTGGCAGAACAAATGGGTCATCACAGTGAGGTAATTTGGTTACTCATCTAGAGCTAGAACTCTGATGCAACATCATAAAAAAATATCTTTAGAAATAGAACCACAACATTTGATGGCTTACTTAGCTAATACTTTACAGTGCTGCAGAAAAAAAAAAAGTTTACAGGTCTTGAAAGAGATAATTAACTCATTTAACTCTTCAAATCCACTACAAGAAGTCTATAGGCATTCTGCTGAAGTTGGCATGATTTGAGATTGATCTGGCAGCAGGTGTGAGAGAGAAGGTGAGATAAAATCCAACAAAAAGAAAGGCTGGTTAAAGGAAAGACTTAGCCATCTGGATCAGAAAGATTAATTCAGTGCACTGATATTTTAAATTACTCAACTTACAAATAGGAGAGGACTTAGATGTTCATTTATGACATTATTCCAAACAAGAAAGATCCCTGAAACAACCTAAAAATTATTTAGTGTTTTAGGTCAGCAAAAAATAGATGAACACAGGACAGTTGCTTGTTAGACCATGTCCTCATAGTCTTTGTCCTTTGCTCTCCTTTGCCACTTGAACCAGTACAAAAGTAGGTAAAAAAAGCTCATAAGTCATAATTGCAACACGTTATAGTTCCTTAGTAGAGTAAGTAGAGTAAGATTATGGTCCTCTGCCCTGTCAGTTTTATGGTGTCACAATGCTGTTTATCTCACCAAATCTTATTCATAAAATTTGATGCAAAGGAGTGAAGAATCAAATTCCTTCTTGTACAGTTAGCCATTAGGCATATAGACATGTATATTCATCACCAGTGTCATGGAAAGAAGTCAATTTCAAAACTTTCCGTAATAAATTCTTATCCCACTGGGAAACAACAGACATGCAGAAAAATTTTCTTCTATGCTTAAAAAAAAGGAGCTGAGATAAAGTTATGCTATCCAAAATCAATGTGAATTTTTTTCACAGAGCAATGGGATCTAAGTAGTTTGCAAAGCTGTCTAATATGAAATGCAACAGAAAGGCCCTTTTTATTTAAGGGATTCATTTCATTTTACCAATCAGTTGCTTACTCCCTACTGATTTTTCTCAGTCTTCATGAGGAGCTTCACATCTTTAGGTAAGAAAGATGAACTTCTTAGACGGGAAGTGTTCAAAAAAAAAGCGCTACATGCCCTAGTGGCAGGCAACAGTCTTTTCCCCTTTAATTACGCTAGCTTGTCATTCTGGATGGGCAATGTAAAAAATGTAATTTTGAAGGCAATATTAGTCTTTTACTCAGTGCTTCAAAACCTAGATGGTGCATCAGACAAGTAGTTATTTAACTAGATGCTATGCTTAACTCTTCTAATTTCTACCTAAAAACCCTAACTGATTGTAGTAGTCCTAGCTGAATAAATAATTCAGAATAAATAGGGAATCCACATCCAACAAGTGCAAGTCTTTTCCAACATCATGTTAGGTTTGTGAATTGAATCACACTTGTTACTGGTGATGTACAGCACCACTGTGAACACTTGAGTTCCTCAGCCAAGTGTTGTACATCCCTCACTATTGCCATATGAGGACTCCTGGGGGCACTGCAGCTGAAAGCACATCCCCTAGGGACAGAGCACGTGCTATATAGCATTCCTTCTATACTTGATTTTGCCTTATTAGCAGACACAGTGGGAAAGTGTCAAAATAGAGACTCGGGATACTTCAATATCAGGCATCGTGGCTGATTAGGGCTTGGATTCAGGGGAGAGCACACAACATAAAGCGTAAACATGCACACAGCAGTACCACTGGTCGTGGCCTTGCTGAACATCATTATACGTCATTATGACTTTTAAAACTTTTGGGTTTTCTGGTGACATAATAACTTTAGAAGTATATTTTATTCCTGGAGAGAACACGTGGAAATGGCTGGGAAATGGTCTTCCCAGCCATTTATCTTAGTTTTCTTAGAAGCACATCTAGGACCACCATAGATAATGAACCACAAATAGAAAACTGACACACTCAGTTGAAAGCATGTCTTCCTCCTACTCAGATTCTTGTGTAGGGCAGCAGTGAGAATGGGATGACTAATGAAATAGTCTTTTTCATCTTCCTAGCACAATTCTTTAGCTAATCTGGCATAATTAGAAGGCTGTCTGTGCATCTGCAGTAGTCAACACCTTCACAGATCTGCTTCTTTTCTAGTTGGTATTAAAATATGTGAATTTCCTCTCAGTTACACTTATGCAGAGAAAGAATATTTCTTCTGAGATCAGAGATGTAAGTGAAGCCAGATTCAAATTTATTGTCTTAGGACCTCATTGTTTTCCACTCTATATCTTTTGCAGTGTTTTAAAGCAATTCAAAGACCCTATGAAATTGTACATTTGTCTTCTGTAATACTTTATACTGACCTAAGCAATAATAAGCAAAAATCTTGGGTCTGAGAGACATAAATCCCCATTTTTTTTTTTCTTTTTTGGCAGTAAGAAGTGGCTTTAAAGAATACATGGAACATAATTGCAATACCTGAAAAGTATAAATGTACTCCACTGGAACTGCAAGGTTTAACACATGAGGCCATGGAGAATCAAACTCTTCATCTAAATTTTGGACTCCATAGAGTAGAAAGCCCCAATTAATGTTTTAGCAAGGCTTAAAAGCTTCATTTTCTTTTGGGAAAACTTATTATAACATTAAAAATACTCAAATAGGCTTTTCACAGGGAAAATTAAGTTTTAATGCTTAAAAAATTGCCATGGGAACTTCCTGTTTTGGGAACTTCTAGCACAGATACCCACCGTTGCCTTAAAAAAGTTCTTTTTAATAAACATTAAAAAACTTGAAAAATAACAAAATTTACTTTTCAGTTAAGTTGGAAGAGGCATTAATTATGGATATTTATGGTAATAGAATTAGAATATGAATGTATGCAGTTAAAATTTTCTTTCAGTACTATTAAAGCTATTATGGTTTCAGACGGTGTAGACACCAGTTATGCTGGCTTCCAGTACTGCCGTGGAGAACAAGAGGCCTTTTTAAGATGTAATTCGTCTGACTTCAGTCATCTGATTTAAGATGAAAGAAGTTACATCTCAAAGGTTGGACCAGATGACCTTGCAGGGTCCTTTCCAGCTTGGGCTGCTCTATGATTCTATTAGTCGATGAAAACATTCCAGTTCTCTGCATTGATTGAAAAGGCTTCAGGAGGTGATCCCACTGTATGCACCTGTATTTTGTCAGATTAAACTTCCCATTTCAGACACTGACATAACAGTAAGTTTATATATTTTACTGTATAATCATTAAAACACATGGAAGCAAATGAAATTTCTGTCTGAATAAAATGTGTGCACTCTTCTCTTCATTCCAGAGCATTGAAATGTTTCTAGAGCGGAAACAAGATTGTGTTTTGTTTCTTTTGTATCCAGCAGCAAACAACTCTTCATCCCAGCAATTTTTTTCTCTGCTACGAGATATGCTAATATATCTTCTTTTTTATAGCCTCAAAATGGTTACAGAGAAATGTACGCATTAAAGGATTTATGATGCATCGACATCTATAGGCAAATTTTATGCATTGCTGACTTTAAGTATCTAGACATCTATCAACATGAGAAGAAGTTGTAAATTGGCTGAGTATATGAGAGTACTCATCAGGCTGAAAAAAAGATCACAACTCTTATGGTAGATCCCAAGTAGCTAATAAGGAGTGAAACGTTGCTGAGTCTAGATAAAATTTAAATCATTCTTAGTTTCTGTATATTAGATTAATATTCTTTTCCAATTTTTCACATTTATTTCTTCTTCCTTAATATGTTTCTTGCTATAACAATCTCTCTTTCTTTTTTTTTGAGGAAACTGTCTTGCCAAGTTTTCAGTCATTCCATCTTTGGAGAGCTGCAATGCTAATTGTCACAGACGCTCTCTGCCAGTACCTTAATTTTGACTTGGTAGGATTTCATACTCTGTGGCAATGGAAGCTACCAGCTGTGTTGCATAAGAGAGAAGAATCAGGTCGCTTAAGGAACAGAATTCCAGTCTTTTGTCTTGATCAGTAAATGACAGTATCAATGCTTATCAGCGAAAGGAGAGGAAATCTAACAAATACAAGCTGGATACAGGATTAAAAAATAAAAGAGTAAAGGCTATTCCTCAAGCCAAACTCAGCTCTTGGATGGAGCTTGTGTTGGTAAAGGAACTGATGTAAAATGAAGGTAACTTTATGACACCTTTGTGTCTGGATCGTTGTCTGGTCTTTGATGCATGTCAAAAGAAGATAGATTTGGAATGTACTCAGAGCTGGCATGACCTTTTCCTCCCTCTCTTTTACCCTCAGGAGCAAATCAAAAGGGAGAAGGTAAAACAAGGTGGAAAATAAGCCTGGCAAGAGCTTACTTTCACCTCTTAGCATGAAAATTACTGAGGTAAAGTTTTCATGCTAGGTTGGCATTCAAACTCTTCTTTTTACCTCTTGTATTTTTCTATCTTTTCACACTGATGGATCTAACATTCCCGAATGGTCCATAAGTGCTAAAAATTACAAATCAAAAAGAAATCCACAAACCATTTCTCAACACAACCAGGGACATAGTTGCCCCAGAGTTACATGAGAAGTTCATGGAACACATCAGCTGGGTAAACTGTAAAAGTCAGAGTGAGCTGAAATTGGCTGCTAACACAAGAACATAGATCTCCTTTCTAAATCTCTTTAATAGCAACAGCAAAAAGACAATTTACAGGAATTTTTTTTTAATAAATCTGTATGAGTAGTGGACATGCTTACATTTTGCATGTGTGTCCAGAGGTACATATATAAGTACATATATTTCTATATCTATGTGTGTATAATATATATATGTGTGTGTGTGTGTGTGTGTATACACACAACAGATCCAAAGATCCCAAAATTTTTTACAACACTTAAAAATTAAAATTATAGAACAGGACTGAATAGGACTGTATAGGCCAGAGGCTGCCACAGTGAGCTGTAACTTGAAAATAAAAGGATGCCACACATTTTAATATGCCTCAGAAAGCACAGAAGACTTGTGTCTTTTTTTTTTTTCCTTTGTTTTTAGTTTGCTGTTCAATCCTCTGGGCTAAGCAGGGTTCTGTGTTGCCCCATCTTAGGCCCTGTTCTATTCAACATCTTCATAAATGACCTGGACTCAGGACTGGAAGGGATACTAAGCAAGTTCACAGATGATACAAAACTGTGAGAGCTTCTGAGTCCTTTGAAGGCAGGCAGGGCCTTCATAGAGTCTTCCACAAATCAGAGGGCTGGGTAATCACCAACCCTATGAAGTTCAACAAGGGAAAGTGTCAGATTCTGCTCTTGGCATGGGGAANGAGGGGATTGTCCTGCTCTGCTCTGCACTGGGGCAGCCTCACCTCGAGTGCTGGGGGCAGTTTTGGGTGCCACAATATAAAAATGATATTAAGCTATTAGAGAGCATCCAAAGTAGTGCAATGAGGATGGTGAAGGGCCTTGAGGGAAAGCCATATGAGGAAAGGCTGAGATCATTTGGTCTGTTCAGCCTGGAGAAGAGGAGACTGAGGGAAGACCACATTGCAGTTACAACTTCCTTATGAGGGGAGGACAAGGGGCAGGCACTGATCTCTTCTCTCTGGTGACCAGTGACAGGACCCGAGGGAATGGCCTGAAGCTGTGTCAGAGAAATTTGGATTGGATATTAGAAAAAGATTCTTCACCCAGAGGGTGGTTGGGCACTGGAACAGTGCCCAGGGAAGTGGTCACAGCACCAAGCCTGACAGAGTTCAAGAAGTGTTTGGACAATGCTCTTATGCACAGGGTGTGACTCTTGGGGATGGTGCTGTGCAGGGCCAGGAACTGGACTCGATGATCCTTGTGGGTACCTTCCAATCAGCTTATTCTGTGATTCTGTCAGCTTGACTTTGTGATCAGACCAGTGAGAAGGTCATATCGTCAGAAAATTTTTTACTTAGAAGGTGAAGATTAGTGTGGTCTTTTGTGTTTCCTACGAAGTGTTTGCATTTCTGTAAAGTATGCATCTTTGCTTGCCACTTGCTCAACGAAGTATTATAGACACTTTTCCAAGTATTACTGTGTACTGTACACGCACTGGAGCATACCCTCAATAACGAAAATTCCTTAGCAAGGGCATCACTACATGAAGAATATTTGTCTCACTGGATGAGAAATATGAAAGGCTGCTGATATTAGCTGAGCTTTGCCTTAAAATCTAACAGAGGTGTTTCTTTGTATTGCTCTTCTCAGCTTGTTCTAGGACAGGAGAGAAAAAAATAGAAGAAGAAAAAGAGAAAAAAAAAATGTGTCTTGGCGTTGCTTGAAAAAATGGAAACAAATATGCTTTTCTGAGAATATTTCATCCTTAAGCCCTAGATTTTTGTTCACCTTGTCAGGCCTTGCTTCCAAAATGTGAAGGCTCTTTTTACTACACTAAATCAATGCCTTGGTTTCCAATGGGCACAGTGCCATACTTTTCTTTCCATATTTCTTCCTAAAGCCTTTGTTGGCCAACAGATTGAATATCTCTCTTTTTAACACTTACCTGTTTTGCAGTAGTTTTCACATGAAAGTATTTGGATAAAGACAGAGGAAGATTTTGTTTGTCAAATCTTGTTAAATATTAGGAGAAGTGAAAACATCACTCACTATTTTACCAATAGCACAGAAATACTTGTTATTCTCATGGTTAAAACCAGCTTTGACTAATTATACTAGAAAAATCTAGACAAAGACAAAATCACTCGTAGCTTGAACAGATGCAATTTAATTTACTTTGCTTCAGAAATGTTTTACCTCTCTGCAACTGTGCTAATTAAATGTAACTTAAATCAGGACCTAGAGATCTCATCAAGCAGTTGATAACAGTGGAATTAAGGAAATAATCCCAATTCCCTTTAATAATGAATTTTTGATTACTGATAGAAACCACAGCATTCCATCTGACTGCCAACAAGGGGTGCATGCATTACACATCTTGGTTCCCAATATTCTGGAATTAGTGAAGGAGAAAAGCACAGCTTCAATGCTAACTCTGTCTCATGCCTGAGTTGCACAGGAGAAATCTCTGTACGTGAAAGTTCATTCAACTTTTGAGTGGAGGAACTAGAAATTCAGAAGGAGAACAGAAGCAAATGTTCACGTCTGGCTAGGTTAGGCTGGGTCCCTTCATAATTGATGTAGAGCATTCTAGGGCACAATGCATCTCAGGCCGAAGCTGATATCTGCTATGGGCCTTAAACATCAGTGATTTCCCTGATGGATACTCTGATGTCTGATAGCAATTTCTTTGGGTCATAGCTCAATTGCCACGGAAAACTTCAGCAAAAGGGTGGGAGAGTGACATAGTAGCTGACATGCAGACAGGTCTCATACAAGATGGTGTGGAATACAGTCAAGGTATTACAATAGGATTTAACTTAGTGTTCTTTTCGGTGACAGATGTTATTCTATTGCATTACTACATATTGTTAAAAAATATCCTTTTAGTCTAAAATCATGTCTAACTTCGAAAATAAAGAAAACCCTCGTAATCAAGATAAAGAACTAGGCAAACAAAGCATTTCTATAAATCCCTATTTACAATATGTTCAAGATAGGCAGTTATCTTCATGCTATTTGATGAAACTTTACTGACTGATAAGTAAACTCTCAATACCTGATAAATTGCTAGAACAATTAATAAAGTAGATAATTTGTAAGCACCTGGAGGAAAATAACTTGTAAGTATTAGGCAACATGGACTCATCAAAACCAAATCATGCTGAACTAACCTCATTTCTTTCACTGATAGGATAACAAGCTTAGTGGATAAAGGAAATGCTGTGGACATACTATGTCTTGATTTTAATAAAGAATTTGATACAGTTCCACATGACATTCTCATAAGAAAACTAGAGAAATGATTAAATGCAATCACTGCTAAATAAGTACAATGCTGAAGAGTAAAAAAATTTAAAAAAGAAGGGAAAAAAGGAAGGAAAAAAGAGGGAAAAACACAGCTCACAGAGAAATTATTAATGGTTCAGTGTCAGGTTAGGGAGAAGTATCAAGGGTGACCTACAGAGATCTGCTTTGGGTCATGAGTCTAATTCTGCTTAATATTTTCACTGTGTGCTTGGAAAACAAACTAGAAAGCATACTAATAAAAATAATAGTAGTAGTAGTAGTAGTAATAATAATAATAATAATAATAATAATAATAATAGTAAACCACAAAAACTCCCAAACCCAGAAGATAAAAAATAAAAGCAAGTTACATTTCCTTGGATATTTATGAATAGTGTCACAAACCTTTAAATACAAAACAGAAAACAGACAGGACAGATCCCTGCAAAAGCTTTGCCCCCTCTTTGAATTGTCAGCAGTGTCATAAGAAGGAAAGATGATTTTGCCTGGGCTGGGTCACTCAGAATGGTTTGTTTCCCCACACAAGAATCTTCCATTCAAGGTTTGGGTTGAATCCGAAACTCATAGGGCTTCTTAAAATTTTTTTGGGGAAACAACGCACTTCACAATGAAGTGTATCCTGGAATACCAGATTGGGGTGAGCTTCCTTTCACGATTATTCCTATCCTTCTGAGACTCTTCTGGTGCAAAATGCACATTACAGATGCACTTGTTTTTCTGACCTAATGAGTCTGTAGTATATAAGTGATGCTGCTAGGAATGGGATGGGCAATTTTAATCTCTAGTTATGCAAATTTTAATTTGTTTTACATAATTAAGAAAAATCATAGAAAAAAATTTATGTATTTGATCTGCATTACCAGCACAAAGGAAGGCCAGGCTCATGATTAACTACATGTGAATGAACTGTCTGATAACATTACAAACTCGTGAATATTGCAAAGTAGTACTGCATGTACAACAAGAAAGTGATTTGATAATTAACTGTTTGGTGCTGATCAAGCTTTAGACAGAGTACTGCCTTCAGTTTTGGGTTCTGCTAAAAGAAGAAAAAAGAGAAATAGGAAATGGAAAAGGTTGAAGGGGAGTACAATGATAATCTAGAAATACATGAAGAGATGTTAGGATGGCAGGGATTATTATTGATTGATACAGAGAACATAAGAAATAATGGGCCAATGTTGATGGATAAGGAGGAAAGAGAGAAAAAATGTGAGAATATGTACTTGGGTGCAGGTGATTAAGTGACAATGTAATTCTAAGCTAAAAAAAAGGTATAGGAGAATGCAATGCTCTGTAAATGTCAGAGAAGAAGGCCCTATAATTAAAAATGAATCAAAAAGAAGAAAAAAGAGTAGAAAGCAGGAAGGGTACAATAATGGGACAACGGAATTATATGTTGGAAATAAAGAAAAAGATATTGGAAAGAATGAAAAAAACAAAAATTGAAGTCCAAATAAGTGCAAATATATATATATATATATATGTAGATAATAACCACATGTACATATAAATTTCTGGTAAATTAGCCATAAATTCTGTTAAATTATCAATGAGTGTTTAATGTCATCTGTTTCTACTACTTCCTTTTCACTGGTGTTGTCTGGCATGGCTAGGATAATCTTTATGTGAACCACAGGGTTCTTTTGTCAGGTGAATGAGAAAAAGACTTTATATTTACGTAGGCTGTCCTGGGGGTCCACAGATGATAAATATTTACACCAACATATTCCAAACTCTATTTTTGAAATAAACCCATAAGCTGCACTAGGTTCCTTCTGATGCTTCTCCCCATCAAATTTTATTGAAGCACTGGCCATTTGAGGAGATGTGGTACAACACCAGGCAGATATATTAACAAGAAAAATCTGCTAGACACAAATACTAAAATTCTAAACACGTATCAGCCAGAACTGATAATAATAAAGAATTGGTCCAGAGTAAGTTCATACGGGAAAAAAAAAAAAAAAAGAAAAAAGAAAATATGAAGAAAATATGTAGACTTTTGGAGAAAAACTGATTTTTTTTTGGTTTAACATTGTCTTATAATATACTCCAGCTGTAAAGTTACTAGCAGAGCACCTCCTAATATAATTTAGTGTGACATATTGTTTTACTATTTAGTGTGCATTTCAGTAACTCCACATTTCCAGTTTACTTCCCCAGTTTTATTTCCTTTAGTCATTAATTTTATTTTAAGTTATTTAGGTCTACAGCAATAGGTTTTCAGCACAATCTTTTACCAGCTATATAAAAGAGAACAGCAAGATTCCTCTCTGTTCTCAATCACACAGTTTTAGTAAGAGGAAGATGACAGTATAATCTTCTAATGATAACTCATGTAGAAACACTTTCACAATCTTAGGAGTGAAATGTCTTTGTTTCACAGTCAGTAAATGAGGAGATGTGCAGAAGTAAGATGTGAGTGAAGCAGTTCAGGGCTTTTCTGCTACTTTTTCTGTAGGTTTCAGTATTGTCTCTTTAGTGTTCATCAGTGCAGAATTAATTGCATTTATTTAAGCAAAAGTATTTTTCTTTTTCTCAATGTATCTGATTTAAGAATGTATAGTTTTCTGTATGTCAGTTTATTTAATTAAAGATTCATCTCTCATGTATACCTGCTATTATATTAATTATTATAAT
>VWZT01014689.1:318541-372756 GCA_013397055.1 Pachycephala philippinensis | reverse complement strand
AGAGAGAGAGAAGAAAAAAAAAAGAAGGGACATTGTTACAGAAAAAAGGGATCCTGATTTTCTGCTTGATTGTCTGGACCTTAATAAAGCATTTGATACTATTTTCCACAGCATTCTCCTGGAGAACTGGATGCTCACAACTTAGATGAGTACCCTATTCACTGGGTTAAAAACTGTCTGGGTGACCAAGCCAGAGAGTGGTGGTAAATAAAATTACATTCAGTTGGTAGACAGTCACAAGCGATGTTCCCTAGGGTTCAGAACTGGGGCCAATGCTGTCTAATACCTTTATTGATGATCTGGGTGAGGAGACCGAGTGCACCCATGGCAAGTGTGCAGACAGGATGAAGTTGGGCAGGAGTGTTGATCGGGGGTGTAGGAATGCTCTGCAAAGGATTTGGACAGGCTGGATCAATGGATTGAGGCCAATTCTATGAGGTTCAACAAGACCAAGTGCTGGGTCATGTACTTGGTCACCACAACCCCCTGCAGGCATAGGCAAGAGTGGCTGGAAAGATGTCTGCCAGAAAAGGACCAGAGACTGTTGCTCAACAGCGGCTGAACATGATCAGGTGGCCAAGAAGGCCGATGGCATCCTGGCCTGTATCAGCAATAGTGTGGCCAGCAGCACCAGGGCACTGATTGTCCCCTTGTACTTGGCACTGGTGAGGCCACACCTTGAGTCCTATGTTCATTTCTGGGCCCCTCACTACAAGAAGGACATTGAGGTGCTGGAGCGTGTCCAGAGAAGGGCAACAGAGCTGGTGAGGGGTCTGGAGCACAAGGTTTATGAGGAGTAGCTGAGGAGACAGGGTTGTTTAGCCTGGAGAAGAAGCAGCTCAGGCTCAGAGCTTATCACTGTCTACAACTACCTGAAAGGATGCTGTGTTGGGATTGGTACTGATCTCCTTCCAAATACCAAGATGTTTCTACTGGTAAAAAAAAAAAAAAGGGAGAAAGTTGGTTTCTCAGGTAACAAGGCACAAAACTATTTAAGCATTTCTATGTCACAATCAACACTTACCTGTTAAATGAAACTTTTTTAGCTGCATTTGCATGTCGGTGAAGTAGCTATTCATGCCTCTGGAAGAAACTCCAATTTTTAATGAGCAGCTGAAGTTTCCCTTTGAAAGAACCCTTTTCTTAGTCATAGCAAAGATCACTTTTATGTTGAAAATATATATTCTGGTACTAATATGGAAAACTACACAGAAAAGAAAAGACTGCCATTTTTCCAATCACAAAGAGCACTTTTAGTCCTGTTGCAGGAACATCTAGAAACATTGGTTCAAGCTGTGGTCAAACTGTATGGCATCTGATAGAACTATGTGGAAAAAGTTGAGAAGTTTGAAATTACTTACTTAAATTACCTTAACTCTTTACAGTAAAATACATCTGTCTTGCAGTAGGTGTGACTTTTTCGGGGCCTATATACAGAGAAGATGCAGGCAAGAGATTGTGAAGAGTCTCGATTAAATTAAATCATATTTAGTCAGAACAACCTAAAAATAACCAGTCAGGTCCTAGTCAAATGTAATTTTTCCCTCAAGTTTAGAATTAAGAGGCAAAAATCCTCCATGATGGACATGAAAATACTATGTGAGATAACACAGCATCAGGTTACAAATTAGATCTGGAAGGTGAGTGTTACTGTACCTGAAGTTATAGGGACACAGAGGTGTATTTGCCCTGTAGAACCTCCTCGCTCCCTAGTTCATGGAAGAGTTTTTATGCTCTTCGTGTACAGTGTAAACTACCAGCTGTCTTTTTTTCAAGTGAAAAGTCCACCCACAGTGGGTTCTCTTCCTGTGCCCAGTCTGATATATTGCAGCAGAGCCATCACACTCTCCATCTCAGGTACTTTGAGCTGAAAAATCATACACAAAAGTAGAAATTACATTTTAGGAGGAGAACACAGGGTTAGAAGAGACCTTGATCAAGTTGTAAACATACTCATTTTTCTGTGAAGAGGACTAACTTCAAGCAGCGTGGTCACAGCCTTTTCTGCATGTCCTGACTTGAGATCTGAGGTTGTTCAGTGATAGAGGTGCAGATAAAGTCAAAGAAGATAAAAAAAATAACTGTAGCAACTAGAAATATACCCTCTGATTTGAATACTTCATGCCTAAATAGAAAGAATATTGTAGGAAGCTTGTTTATTAATCACCTGGATAGCATAGGTGTGTCAACTGGGACATGCCAAGTGAGATGAGGGACATTATGATGGCAGAAATACTAGCAATAGTGAACTCAGTTATTTCGATGAATATTGGTAAAAAGCAATTTTGGGACATGTTCTAAAAACCAGTTTTAGATATTCTAATGATTGCCTCTTGGAGCAGTTATTTTTTTAGATAAATCTAAATGGAACATAAGGACATACTGACATTTTTACTACTGAATGGCCATCCTGACTAAAGTACATTCAAATTCTTCTTCCACATAGGAATTAAAAAACAAATTAAAAATTTACATACACACACACATGTAAACAAGGAGACATCTATAAAAATGAGTGATACTAGGAAAAAACCCCAAGAACTTTAAAGGAGGATCTAAAAAGATAAAAGTATCAAATGTATTATGAAAATTTTGCAAAGTCCTCAATGATAAACAAAATTATGGTATTGGCAAGCAGCAAAATAAAGAAACTCTTTAAATTAAAATCTTAATAATTATAATAAAATAAAGTAGAATTTATGGCCAGGTCAGGAACATATGAATATCACGAGCTCTGAAAATCTTAATGTAGAATCAAGCTAAGACCAGAAAAAGATTTAGAGAACAAGCTTGTGAAGGGCATGAAAACTAATAATAAGCCTTCTCCTAACCCATCAGAAGTAGACTGTCTGCCAGAGAGTCTGCAGAGCTGATGGATGATGGAGGTGTAATAGGAGAACGCAAAGAAGATAAGACCATGGTAGAAAAATTAAATGTGTTCTTCACATTGATACTCACCTCTGAGGAGTTTAGAAAGGTTCCCACAGTGCCTGTTTTCTTTGCAAAAAATGTACTGGAGGAGCTATCTTAAATTAAAGTGTCAATAGAAGTGATTTTAGACCAAATAGATAAATGAATAGTAACAAACTGTCAAGACAAGATGGTATACACTGGAGGGTTTCTAAATAACTCAAATATGACCTTATAATTTGATCATAGATCTTACACAATTCCTTAAGTCAGCTTCTGTATGAGAAGAATAGAGGTTAGGAAATTTTATGCCTTTTTTTTAAAACATCCTTACAGAAACCTGGCAGGGGAGACACAGGACAGATGCAGGAAATTAAGAAATTGTGTGCCTGATTCTTTACAGGTAGATTGGTAGAATAGGACTCATAGACATATAGATAAATACAGTAAAATGGGGGTGGGAATAAAAATAGATTTTATAAAGGAGCTTCTGGCTTTTAAAAGGTTTTAGAATAGATAAGTATACAGGAGAGGGTGATCTTTATCTGGTTGATACACTGTGCCTGGATTTTCAAAAACTTTTGACAAGGTTCTCTATAAAAGACAAATAAACATGGATTATAAAAAAAAGGAACCTCCATCTGTGGATTTCTAAATACCTGAAGGAACAGGGGATTAACAAATATATAAAGAACAGGAAAAAGAAAGGTGAAAATTATTGGTTTTAACAATGAAATTCCCTCTCTTTGTGAAAGGTTGCAAAAGTTACTTGCACAAGTAACTGGGTGATAAGAAGGTAGAAAACACATGAATAGCTGTGCACATAGGAAAAAGACAAACAGAAATTCTCACTGTCTGCAAACTGAAAGTCTCTTAACCAGGCATTGTTAACCCAGAAATTATATTTGCAGCTACTCTGGATACACCTATGAAAATGTCAGTTCAGTGTTCACTGACAAATCACCCCAAACCAACCAAATAAAAAACCCTAAGAATTATTTGAGAAGAAAACCAGAACAAGACACTCTATTACATAACATAAAATAACTATCAATTCCCTTAGGTGAAACTCTAAGCTAATAGACTTAAAACAACAAAGAAATATATTTTTTTATTTAACGCATAACTACATTTTGGAGCTCACTGTCACAGGATAGATGGGATGCCAAAAGTTCAAAAATGAGTTAGACAAATAAGTGGAAACCTATCAAGAGCTGCTAAACACTGATGAGATAAAAGCTCTAGATTATAAATCCCCCTAAGCCACACAAAACTATGTTATTCATTCTTGCTCTTTTTTTATAAAATTTTAAACACTTTAATATTACCTTAAGTAGCCAACACTACTCTCTGTTTTACAGAAAGGGAGATGGGAATGGGTTTGGAGCTCTGATTAAAAGGCAATCTTCTTCAGTCTGCTATTCTTGTGACACTAGAATGCTAAAAAAAAAGGTCATTCTTTCAATACATGGAACCAGCTGCTCAGGCAGTGTTAGTCAGTATCATACTGAAGAAGTATCATTTTTTGGTGTGTTATCTTGGTTTAGGCTATGTACAGACCTGACCAAAGTTTCATACTTGAGGCATAAACTTTCTACAGCAAGGTTTTTGATTTTGACTTCAGACCATATGTAAATATATAAAAATACAGATCTAGAAATAATATGAATTTTATTATTAATGTAAATGCAAAAGATATAATTATAAACACAAACATAAACATAAGTGTAAATACAAACATATATATGTGCGTATATATGTATATATATATATAAAGATTTCCTATGTGTTTCACAGCGTAATTTGAACACAAATATGAAGAACCTAAGAAATTATTCAATAGTTATTATGAAACCACACACAACTCAGCTAAAACATTCTTCTGCCCTTGAGGTATAGAATAACTCTGGATAAGACAGCTTACTGTTGATGCCTACAAATACTACTTAGCAATAACCCAATTAGTGCTACTTCTTAGGCCAGTGATCTAGGAAAAAATCAGGTTTTAACTAGAATTAAACAGAAAATATTTTAGAAACAATTACTTGCTTTCATTTTCTTGCCTGATGAAACATGTTTTAGAGCGTTAGTTGCTGTAGGCAACATAAGCAGTATTAGAAGGTAAATGCAAACTTAACACAATGAATAATGTCAAATAGGCAGAAATAAGTACATCCAATTTGATGAAATTTATCATGGTTTTGAATAAGATGAATAATCCTTTTTTTGTCTTGTTTTGTTCTGTTTCCTTTATGGAAATAAATGTATTGAGGAAAACCTGAACTCTTTGCGATCCCTCTCATTTCCAAGACACCCTTTTATAAACAAAAAAATATTCTCAGGTTACTAGAGAAGAATGTCCCCAGAAACAAGGTACAAAGGTGGGCTATGGGATATCAGTTGATAACAGAATGCTAATATTTCTTTTCAGAAGGGTATGGTTTTCTTCTGAGATATTTTAATGAGTATTGAAAGAGTTCCAGTGAATTTTCAGACTACAATGCTTTGTGCTGGTCTCCAAAGACTGGAAATTCAAAGCAGCTTTTTGTCCCTGGAAATAAGACAACCCTGAAAAAGGAACTGGGAAGTTCAAGCATGGGGCTCACTTGGCTCATAGTTGATTTTCAAGTGTTGGAAGAAGAGTTTTCATTCTTTCAGGAGGTGTATTCAAGGGGAATACTTCAATCCTTTCGGGGGCAGTATAACTTTACACAGACCTAAGCAGGACACAAACCTTCCTGTGAATCGTGTGCCCAATTCCAAAACATTGAAATGGTGAATGTGTTCCGAGTTACTCATATTTTCTTGCTGCAATACCTGCAGCTTCTGTTAATGGGATATTAGCTTTTCCTGAATGGGAAAATCCTTGTTTCTTCACATAATCAATTTGCCTTTCTTATTCCTTGCCATTTGTCATCAGTTATCTCCAATTGATTTATATTTATTTGAGTGTCACATTTTAATTTAAATCAGTTAAAGTGATAATTTTGCATGAAATTTAAAAGACCACAGCACAGAAAATACCAGAAAGAATCTTCCAAAACACTTCAAGGGGTACTAAAATGTTTATCAGGTTAAAAAACTCTTGAACATCCAACCTGGCTTTGAATAGTTCAGGGATGGGACATCCACAACTTCTCTGGGGAACTTGTGTCACTGTTTCACCACCTGCACAGTAAAGAATTTCTAAATATACCATCTTCCATTTAAAGCCATTTGCACTCATCCAATCGCTACACATCCTACTCAAAAATCCCTCTCCAGCTCTCTTGTTGGCCCCTTTAAGTACTGAAAGGGGTTAAAAGGTCTCCCTGGAGTCTTCTCCAGGTTGAGCAATTTTAATTGTCTCAGCCTGTCTTCACAGGAGAAGTGCTCCAACCCTGTGATCATTTTCATGTCCTCTTTTGGACTTTCTCCAACAGATCCATGTCCCTCATGTGGGAGGCTCCAGAGCTGAATGCAGTACTCCAGGTGTGGGTCTCACAAAAGAAAAGGATAAGAATCACCTCCCTTGACCTCCTGGTCATGCTGCTTTTGATGCAGCCCAGGACACGATCACCTTCCCGGGCTACAAATGCACATTGCTGGCTCACGTGTAGCCCCTCATCCAACATTACCAAGTTCTTCTTTTCAAGGCATCTCTCTTAATCCGTTCTCTGCCCACCCTCTAATTCTGGTTAGGATTGCCCCTACCGAGGTTCAGGACCTTACCTGTGGCCTTGTTGAACTTCATAAGCTTCACACAGGCCCACCTCTCAAGCTTGTCAAGGTTCCCTGGGTACCATTCCTTCTCTCCAGTGTGTCAGCTGCACGACACAGCTTAATGTCACAGCAAATTTGTTGAGGGTGCACTCCATCCCACTGTCCATGTCACTGACAAAGATGTTAAACAGCTCCAGTCCCAATACTGATCCCTGTTGAGTGCTGCTCATTGCTGGTGTCCACGTGTACATTGAGCCATTGACTGCAACAGAGTGCAGCTATCCAGCCAATTTCTTATCCACTGAATGGCCACCCACCAAATCCACGTCTCTCCAATTTAGTGACAAGGATGTTGTGCAGCACACTGTCAAATACTTTGCACAAGTCCAGCTGGATGACACTCAATTAAAATGACACTCAAATAAGCTCTTACCTCAATCACCAGTCGCTATAAAACTGTTGTAGGAGGCCAGAATAAACCTAAACATACTTCTGTGCAAAGTGCACAAGATGCAGTATTCCCACTAGCGAATTTTTAGGACTGGCATGAAGACAGACCTCAGAGGGTTCAGTAGATACGTGATTTAACAGCACACTCTCTTGTGAGGACCACACAAATTAAAAAAAAAGGCCAGTTTTGGTACCATGAATTTCCTATTAATTTCTGGCCACAGTTGGAGGTGGTAATATTGATCTTGGAATTCTGTGTAATTCAAGTCCTTAACAGTTTAGACATCACTTCTGGTCATGAACCCAAACAAAGGAGTTGAAATCAGCAAGTTCATGCCTGGCATTGTATTTGTGCATAAAAATAATTGTGTTAGGGCTTACAGAACAGCTCTTGACCCATGACTAAGGGCTGCTGATACTGGAATTTGGTTGTCCATTTCTACAACAACCACTGATATTAACTTGAAGCATAGAGTAAGGCTATGTACCTTGCCATAACTTTCTCTTGTATAGATAAGTAAAATCATGTGTTCGTATTTCTAGGGAATCTGAGCGTTGTTGTGATAAAACTTCTCACTTGTAACTTTTAAAATTAGTAATTTTAATTTGAGGGCAAGCAGATACAGAAGTTTAAAATACATGCATTTTGGAAGAATAAAGTTAGTTGTCTACCAAAGAAATACAGTTGCTGCAGAATAAGAACTTCAGAAAAATATATATTCTATTTGAGAGAAGAAATAACAAACTGGGCTTTTAAGAACAGATCTTTTATAAAGAAAATAATTTAAGGCATTATCTATTTTAGACCACATAATAAATTTGAAAATACTTCAATTGTATATTTCATGAAGATTTCACTCTGTTAACTACCAGAATACCAGAATAGATGCATAGCAGTTTTTTCATATTAACATGATTATTGCCATTTCTTAGGCTCTTCAGAAAAAGAACACGGTGTTGTTTTGACAAAACAGAACATTAAACTAAGGATCTAGAAATCACTGGTTTAGTTACATAAATTAAGAATGAATTGCTTATGGCACCAGTTATTGAGCAGCAGGTGTCAGAAAGCCATATAAATTTGCAAATGAAAATTGAGCCACTCAGAGCTTCCGGAGTAGGTTTCAGAAGGTTATAAAGATAGGACTAGGCTTTAAATCCTAGATATCACCTTATAAGTGTCTCAATTAAATTACATTTTTCAGAATTACCTACGCTGAATGCCTAGCAATAGGTGATTTCACACAGTATAACAGACCACTAATACACAAAATAGATGCACAAAACAACATTTGGCCTGAAAATCTACCGAGATGAGGCATTTAGAATTGCCCTAGGAACATGCTGCACGAATCTAGCTGTAGCCAACAAGCTGAACTGCATGTGTGATGAATTAATTACTATAATTTCACTTTTAGATAGTATTCAGGGCAGAGCAGGGAGAAGATTATAGACAGACAATCACAGGGCCCAGGAAAAGGCTCTGAGAAAAAAACCTTCCCAGTCATAAATAGAACATCAGTAAAGAGGCACTAGAAAGTGCTACCTTTAAGCTGGGAAAATCAGGCTGGACCAAGAACAGAATTTTTTTGTTTACAGTACATGTGTCATAGCTCTCCCACTGGGATATACCCATATCTTCAGTCTCTTTTAGTCTGTCTCTCCTGTTTATTTCTGTGCTCACGTCAGTGGTGACGCTTCACTGCTCATCTGAGTGCCTCCATCTGCCTATGAAAAAGAAATCTTTCTTAAAACATTTAAAGTTCATTTCTTATTCTTTCTAGGAGATATATCAAGTTTTCTGTAGACATAAATATTTGGTAGAGCTTAAAAATCAGAAGCACCACTGGCAATCTGAGATCTATAACATTTTCTTTTCTTTTGTTATTTTTTAAACTTGTATGATAACAGGGCTTTGATTTGATTTCACATGCAGTTTTAATCAGCTTAGTAATTCAGTTTTTCTTATAATTTGTTTTGAACTACAAACATAAAGGAATAGTAAGACCTTAAATTCATCCTAAAAAGCCAAAAATATTTCAGGCCTTGCTGGATAATAATAAGAGACATAGGGGATAAATTAGGTGTATCTCACATTCTGTGATGTTGACAGCTTAAGAGTTTTCTGAGATTAGTGTCCTGCCAATGCCAAATGCATTAAGAAAAATGTCACTGTACAGGTTTTTGTTTATTTATTTATTATTTCATCTGTAGGGGAAAAAATAAGAGCAGATGAGGATAAATCTGATCATCCTTAAGTCAGCTGATAATGCACCTGAAGGACATCAAGGAAAACCTGAAGCATTAATAAACTAATGTGTACTGTATGCCCCACTTCATTTATTCAGCCTATACATTCTTCAAGCACTATGCATTTGTGCATTTTTTCGCTTTCTATTCAAATATGATTAAGTAAAAGAAGTCTAAAATCTCAATATTCTTTCTTGTCTCAGATGTTCATTTCTAGAGAAATGTAGCAGTGACTAATTAATTATTTGCATGATTTGCACTTTACTAAAAAACTGCATGTAGTATGATTCTATTTTTTTTTTTTTTTTAATTTTCTGATCAAAAACATGGGTAATCAAGACCATCCAATCTGCCCTTACATGTTAAAGACTTAGGTTATTCTTTTGTTTGCTGAGGCGGAATGTAGGACAGGGAAGTAACCAGTCTCCTAATCTGTTCTTTGATTGTACACTGAGTTATTACTGAAGAAAAAAGATTATTGATTTGAATTCTTGGATGTATTTCTGTACTCTAAACATATGCACACACATGCGCACCTATAATTACTCCCATTCTTTTGTTATAATGCTTTCCTCCTGGTTAAGAATTAACAGAGGCTTCTGACTACTGATTTTTTTTTTTTTTTTAGCTGACTGCACACCCATTTCGACACACACAGACACACAGTCTGCAGGTTTTATTATTTCATATATCTTTTAAGTAAACGAGACCTAAAATTTGTAAGCTGACAATAAAAAATTTAATTTTATTAATTTTATGACATATATGGTTTTTGCATTTGTAGCAGCTATAAAACATGTTAACTTCCTAGAGAAATCCTGAGTAATGCTCATCTTTCACCATTTTTGTTTTTTCCTGTTGTTTTTTCTTTTTTTTCTCAGTAGGAAGCTGTGCACAAGTTATTACCTAGGGAACAGTTGTTTCTGTCTCCTGTACAAATCCATATCATTCTCAAATTTGCATTCTGATGAAGAAGAAACAAACGTTCCTTAAATCCCATGAAGTGTGTTAATTACACTGAGCTCCATGAAATTATGGGTGAGAGAGCCAAAAAAATTCTACAATTGCATCGTGGGTCTCTTGAGCATATCTTGTCAGATTAATGTCTTTGTCACTCACATGATAACCTTAAAATTGCTATTCTCCCTAAGTAATATTCCCTAAACCTCAGTGATATGGAAAATCTCACACAAAGCTAACTAACAGATGTAGTTGGTATTGTTTACATAAATAATGTTGGTACTTTTATGAAAATAAATAAAAACTTAATTTCATTAACAAGTGAAGCTTGCTACTTTCGCTTAATTATTTTAGATTTCCTCTTCTGCGCTTCCCCATGCAAACCATGGTGCAAGTGCCTGAAAGAGTACCCCTTCCTAGTATGTCCCCAGAACAAAGGCTAAAATCACATAACTACCTAGGATGTAACGCTTTTTTTCTTTTCCTTTTTTCCCTCCTACTTCTCTACAAGCCCTAAATAGCCATAGCTGACTCATAACTTGAATCCAAAAGCCACTGTGCTATGTAGCAGGAACAGAAACTGTCTCAGAAGATCTGACCACATGGATATGTGCCCACAGCTCAGCTCAAGGTTTCACAAAAGCAAGTAACAGGGAAGATTTGCTGTGCCAGGGCTTGAGGTGCATGCTTCATATCCCCAGCAGGGGACATACTCCACCCTCAGAAAGCTGCAAGTCTTCTCACAAAGTCACAACTATGACTGGCGAAACTCAACCCATTGGAAATCTATATTAGATGTCAGAGCCATCTAAGAGACAAATCTAATCCTTTTGGCTAAAAAATAGCTCACAGCAGTCTGCTGCTCCTAGTTTACTGATATTTGGAAGAATGGTTTGGTTTGGCAATCAATGTCCTAGAGCCACCAAAGACCTTGATATTATCTTTTTTCTTTAAGCCCTTAAAGAGGATTACTGGGAAGAAAAAAAAAGGGGGGGGGGGAAGAAATTTTGTGATGTTATATGAGTATTATCAGTATTTAGATTTTTCTTCCATAAAAACTAAAGCCACTAGGAAAATTTTAATTATTCATAATGCATTGTAAAGAGTTGTAAGCTTTACTTTGTTAAATGAGAGAGACGATGCATAATCAGGTGTGTCCTGTACAATAAGAAATAAATTCTTAATCAAGAAATTTCTTTTTATCATACCAATACTTCAGAAATGCTATGTGATAAGCTCAAAAGATAAGAAAAAACTCACTAAAAATTAAAGAAGCTCGTCAATTTGCGCCGGTTAAGAAAGCAGCCAAAAATCTTTAAAAATAGGAAGGATCCAATTTTCCTCAACTTCATATTAAAAAATGGTTTTTACCAGTCACATAAAACCAGACTGGCTTTACATGCCAGTTGTAAAACATGACCATTTAGGCTTTCTAATTCTGGGAAGGAAAGAGTTATGCTTATGGAAGTCCATCCATCCAGTCTCTGCAAGACTACCAGATCTATAAATAATGGAGAAAGGCCCTCAAGCTAGGAATGCCAAATTTAGTATCGTCTAATGAAAAGATAGGAGTAAAGTCCTGAAATCTGTCTTCAATTAACTTCAGCAGAAATGGGGACCTAGATTGAAATCTAGAAGCCATTGGTAGAGGTTTCTCTAACAATCTTTATAATCTTTGTACAAATACCTTCTTCAAGACCACAATTAAAATGTCTGTTCTTGCTGTACATTTAAAATCTGATCTGTTTGTTCAAATCAAGGCTTTTTGAGCTTTGCTTAAAGTCACTGTAAGAAGGGGAGGGGAGAGACAAATCCTCATCATTACTTTTTAAAATTACTTAAAAGCAACTGACAGCTGAATAAAAGAATGTCTTTAAGGACCTTTGTGGAAGCCTGTCTACAAAGTAGATTGAAAAAGTGTTTTGTTCTAAATCCTAATCTCTTCTGTGGTCTCAAGAAGGCTAACACAAGAAGATTGCCACAGAAATGAGTGATATTTGTCACTAGACATCTGCTGAGACACAACCACAGTGTACTTTCCCTGATAGGTGGCATGTAATGGAGGTTACCCAATCTACTGTTTATCATGAAAATTCAAATCCAGTGTTAAGAGATTTTCTTACTGTAGTTCTTAATGAAAAGCACCTTCTGGATCAGTTATATCAGCAGGCTGACAGGAAATGAGTGGGATATCAAGACTTGAAAGCAATAGTTTTTAATCTTTGTGACTCCCAGTTCTACCGTACAGTAAATAACGTACAGTGATGCTGGCAGACAGTGACAGGAAGAACAGGGCACTGAGAATATTTGTGCATAAGCCCAAGACTGGTTATCCTGGAATCATGTAAACACAAATCCTTTCTTTGAGCTCAGTCCCACACACTCTGTGCTTTAGAAGTTGCATCACTGTGAAAGTAAACGCAGAAGTGATATACTCCCTAGTTTTAGCATCTTTTGGAGAGATCAAGCACTGAAAAGCAGAAAAGAACTTGAGAATAGGTGGGGGACTGCTAAGAAGTTAGTCAGGGTTTAGGGAATGGGTGAATGACCTCAATGCAAGCACCTAACCTTTTGAGTTTTGCCCAACATTAATCAGTGGAAGTAAGTGAAATTATATAAAAAAAGCTTTATATAGCTAACCAATTCATTATTACTAGCTTCTCTTTTCCACTACAGAAAATCTACCACCCATTGCTGTATGCTCTTATGTGGCTAGAGTTACATAGATTGGGACCAGTGAGGAAGGCAGGCAAGCTGTTCCCCATAAATCTTTCTTGTGCAGGAAACCCTGTATTGGAACTCTGAAACTCCATTCTGTTTTTCTTTCTGCACCTTTTTCTCCAGTTTGATCCTAGCAAACTCTGATTCTCCAGCCACCCCTGATGCACACCCTCAGCAAATTTGCAGATTGTACCAACAACTGTGGTGTTGTTGACACAGCTGAAGGGTGGGATGCCATCCAGAGGGACCTGGAAAAACTCAAGAAGTGGGTGCATGGGAATCTCATGAGGTTTAACAATACCAAGTGCAAGGTGTTGCACCTGAGTTGGGGCAAGCCAAACAAAGGATGGGGGATGAACAGATCAAGAGCAGCCCTGTTGAGAAGGACTTGGGGGTGCTGCTGGATGAGGGGCTGGACATGACCCAGCCATGTGAGCTTGCAGCCCAGAAAGACAATGGTATCCTGGGCTGCAGCAAAAGCAGCGTGGGCAGCAGGGCAAGGGAGGAGATTCTGCCCCTCTGCTTCCCTCTGGTGAGACCCCACCTGAAGTGCTGCATCCAGCTCTGGGGGCCCTCAGCACAGAAAAGAAACTGTTAGAGTCCAGAGGAGGGCCACCAAGATGATCAGAGGGATGGAGCACCTCTCCTGTGAGGAAAGGCTCAGAGAATTGAGATAATTCAGCCTGGAAAAGAAGCTTCTGTGTGACCTAATTGCAGCCTTCCAGTACCAGAATGGAGCCTACAAGAAAGATAGAGACTTTTTATAAGTGCAGGTAGTGACAGAACAAGGGGATATAGATTCAAACTGAAAGAGTAGGTTTATTGTAGATATTAGGAGGAAGTTCTTTGCTGCGAGGTTGGTGAGGCACCAGAACAGGTTGCCCAGAGAAGCTGTGGATGCCTCATCCCTGGAAGTGTTCAAAGACAGGCTGGATGTAGCTCTGAGAAGCCTGGTCTAGGGGAAGATGTCCCTGTCCATGGCAGAGGAGCTGAAACTAGATGATCTTTAAGATCCCTTCCAACGCAACCATCTATCATTCTATGATTCTGTGTTAAGATCACTTCTGCCTGTACCCAGAATGATGGCTCACAGACAAGCTAGGGCCATTTAAATGACACTTGTCATGAGTCCCCGGTCCTGATCCTTCACTGCACCAGACACAAAAAACAAACACACTTTTGTGCTGTTAGCATAAGAGGTAAATAGAGACAGTCCCATCCTTGTGATTATCAGGACTGGTATCTTTAATTTGCTTCTGTACTTTTCTGTCTCCTGTGGAAAGAAATATACTACAAACAAAAATCAAAAACTATGTAAAACAACCTGCTATATGTTTTTCTACTCACTACCTGCAAAGGTCCAGGTGGTCAATAACTGTTCTGTTATAAAGAACATCTGAGTAACACAGTGCTGCACTAGTGTATTCCAACAAATTACACTACACAGCGTTCACCAAATGAATTATACAGCACAAACTGATAAATGTCCCAAAAACTGATTTTGCAAGCAAGTGGAAGAAATGTGTGAAAGAAAGCCACAGTACCTTAGAAAATTGCAGCCCTTTCCATTTATTCCTTTTTCCTATTACTGCCATGCAAAGAATTCAACTGATCTTTCTTTGTGCTACAATAAGTGCTAAGCACTGATAAAATATAGAAACAATCACATTCTCCCATATATACAGATACAATCTTTCAAAGGGATTTGCAGATGAGAAAACATGCAGATATGGTGCTTAGGGGCATGTTTTAGCAGTGGACCTGGCAGTGCTAGGTTAATGGCTGGACTTAATGATCTTAAAGGTCTTTTCCAACCTTAACAATCCTGTGTTTCTATGCATGTTTCTTTCTATACATTTAATTGTAAATATCCTCTATTTCTCCTTTGTCTCTTTAAGAATTCTCCCTGTACCTTAAAATAAATTTTAAAAGGTGGTAGAGCAGAGAGATTTGGGAAGTGTTTACAATTTAGATACCTTCTGCTCTAAAATTGCTGCTATTCCAAAGGAGCTAATGAAGTACTGTAACTCCACTAGCTCAGTCTGACAGCCATTACTCCCAGCTCTGCAAACACTGCATTAAATCTCTGTGTATCCTTGGTGACTGTTATTAGTAGTCCTGGGTGCATTTCACAAGACATTTGGAATTCAGCTAAGAAAATTCTCAATCAAAAACAAGCTATAATAGAGCTAAAGATATTACAATCACTTTCGTTCTCAGAAGAAGAGGGAGAGGAGAAGGAAGCAATTCTTTCTGCCTAGAATTGTTCGATTTTGATAACAGAAAATTTCTAAAAGAGGTCTTCCCATACCAGCATCCTCTCCCTCGACCTCACCAGCAGTGTGCAGTTTTCCTGCATGTTTGGGCATGGGAACTGCATTTCACATAGGGTTTTAAATAACACCCGGTGCTCAGACCCTTTAGAGCATCCATCTACCTCTTCCTGTACCTTAAGTCTAACATGACAAAACTGCATAGACCTTTAAGGCCAACACTCAGCTCTTACCAATCTGATCACCACAAATTCATGTCTGTAAGAAGTCAGGAAGCCTTCAATATATTAATGTTACTTATATTCCCATGAAGAAATATCTTATATGACTGTCTGACACCCTTTGTTTTAGAGGAAGTCCAGACACTGAATTCTGCTCTCAGCTGAACATCTGAAATGGAATATAATTAATTAGTATTAACATACCTTAATGTTTTGGGTCACTCTGCCTTAGTTTCTAACTCAAACTTATTAATGTCTTTCAAGCAGTACAATCCTGGATAAAAACAGGTAAATAGAATATACTTGTTTTATTTTTCAAGATATATTATCATGAATTTGCCAGCATTTCCTATAAAATATCACATTTCTGTACCAGCACTCTTACTTATGATTATGCCAATAGCACCCTTTTTTTTTCCCAACAATAATGAAACAGATGTTTTGTATTTTATTAGTTACTTTGAAATCTCCTATTAACTGAACTTGTGGTAATAGTGTATTTTGGATCTATCTTTATGGTGTTGCTGACACCACTTACTGTAGCCAGTTACATATGTGAGGTCATTCACAAACTTATATTTATTGGCAAATCTCTGCTGGCTGACAAAATTGTTCACATTGAATGTCCAAAGTGAGATTCTCAAGAACACACATGGGCTTTTGTTCAACTGCTAGTGAATTCTGGCTAAAAAAACTTACATCTCTAGCAGCAGTGTGATTCCCTGAGCTCTGCAGCAGGCAGGATTTTCATTGGCAGTGCATGTCTAGACTCGGGGTGAGATGCAGTTGGCCCATTTCTCTTCTCAACATACAATGCTGAGCCACAGCTGTTGTGTTAGTCCCTTGAAACTGGTGTGACAACCCCTTAATTTTTTTTCTTGAGAACCAGTCTCGAGAACCAGTCTCAAGCACCAGTCTTGATTCCTAGCAAAGTAAAAGGGTGAACAACATATTTTTTGTTCTTTACACTTATATTTTATATCTAAATTCTTCAGCTTGAGTTGAGTTCAGCCTGTTTTCCCTTATCTTCCCATACAGTTGAATATAGTGCTAACAAAACAATAAATCAGACATGTAGTTTTCCTCTAAACAAACTTTACCAATGGCGCCTTATCCAGACGAGGCAACAGCCCTTCTGTCCCTGTCTTGGTCTGCTGATAACTCCAGATAAAACCATCCTGAAGAGCAGTGCTTCTTCTAGGAAACTTCAAGAGAATTTGAAATGAGGCCATTTTTTTCAGTTGCTCGAGCGTTCAGTTGAAATTAAAGATGAATAACAGCATAGTCTAGTCTGTCTTTGTTTCCACTTTTAAACATGTCCATGAAATTAATTCTGGCTCAAATAAGGAGTTTCTGCTTTTCTAGTTGCTAGATACCAAGAGAAGATTTTTGAACAATTTCATAATAAAAGACCCTGGGTTTTTTGCCTTCCATGAGCCCTTTTAATTTCCCTTGATTTCAAACAAAATATTTGGCTAGTCCGAGCGACAGTGTAACCCTATACATCCCACTTATTTTGTTCTTTTCCCTTATGGTTTATTCAGGAGCTGGTTCTGCCTCCAGTGAAACATCATCAAAACTCAATTTGACTTCTGGGAAATGGGAATACATTTTTAAGTGGCTATTAATTCCAATGCTGCACATGCAATATAATTTCCAGGACAACAGGAGCACCTTGTAAAAACTACTTCCTCTTATTCATAAAATAAAATAAAGTTAAAAAAAAAATCTTTGCTCAGTAACACTGATGTGATTATGAAACTTTTCCTGTGACAATAATGATACAGGGATGGCTTTGGAACATGTAGTTTAATATTTTTCTTAGATAGGGTGCCAAGGAATGAGTATGTGTATCTTTATCAGTGGAGAGTACCAGACGTTCCACTTTTGACTTTTACATGTGAATAAATGTTTTCCTTTCGCCCCCAGTAGTTTTATTTATCTAGCTGATTTGGGGCTGCTCCTTTTATTTTTTGCTCATCTTTTTTTTCTGTTAGTGATGGATAGAATTAGATAACTAGAATCCTGCAACTGACACATCTTAAGATGAAATTCTCTAGAGAAAAATCAAAGGCAGATGTGAAGAAATGTTACATTTAACTCTGACCAGAGCTCTATGTAAAGAACTGCGACTGATCAATACTGGCCCTATTAATTCTTATCCTGGACGGGTGATCATTGCTTCTGTTCTTTCCCCAGAGCTAAATTACTTTGAAACAGCACAAAAACTACTTATATGAGTTAGTGCAAAGACATAGGAAAATATTTTGTTCTACACTGTCAAGTATAACTCATAGTTACATAAAATGAATAGAATTTGGTTTTATATTTCACTCCTCATCAGCTCCAAGTACCCTCAAAGCAGTTTGAAATTTTGAAGTATTGGAAGCAGTGGTTGTACAGTAAGTGTGTAAGCCACAGCTCAGCAATGGTAACGCAGAAACCTACACAGTAGAACCTGTTTTGCTGGCTGATGGAAAAGCTGGGCAACCTTCCTTGTGGGATTCTGCGCTTCCACCTGCATTGCTAACTAGCAGTGGGCTGCAGGTGGTTCATTTAAACATTTCATCGAATGGCACAACACATCCTTTACGCAGCAGTGCCCACATTAGGCATGAGTACGCTTGCCAGTAAGCATGACAAAGGAACCATATTAAAGTAAATCTTTAGGTAAATATAAAGAACTGAAGCTTCAGCCAGTGAACATTGGTGTTGCTTCACTGCATCCAACACAACACTGTTGATTTCCACCAGCTGAAGGTCTGGCTGTAAGTGTTTTGACACTGAGCCAGGCCTCTTTCACAATTATCTTGTCATTAAGCTTTACACTTAAGTGTGTGGCCCTATCAATTGTATTTATATTGCTAATTTATCAGTTCTTCAGGAGTTCTGCTCTGTGAAGAGGCAAACGTGTTTAGGTAGGATTTTCCTCTTACCTCAGCTCTCATCTAAGCATAGAAGAAAAGTAAGGAAGAGAAACCACATTCAGTTACAATTCCTTTTTTGCCTTTTATTTTTTTTTTAAATTTAGAAATCAAAATGTAGGGGGGAAAGTAGCACTGAACACACATTCAGAAGAAAAGCATAATACAGATTCTAGAGCCTACCTTACTATTATTTTTATCTATCCTTTCTTATAAATATTCATCAGTGCGCACTTAGAGGATTGCTTACAACCACAGAATCCAATCATGCCTGTAAGGTATTGTCATGGTATTGCAGTTAGTGGAATTAATGTTTCTCCAAAAAAAAAAGAGAGGCACATCTCTGCCCTAAATACTGTGATGATTTGGGTCTATATCTTTCTGGCAAAGCCTACCTTGCTCTTAAACAGTAGCTTGTGGCTAACCTGCCTCCCTTCTTAACAGTGAAAGTCTACAACGTCAAAGACAACTCTGTCCTAACAGCAAAGACATTTCAAGTGGTAATCAACTGATGAAACAGATATATCCATGCGTCTCCCTGAACTTCATCTTTGAAACAAAAGCATTGCATTACTCTTGTGGGGAGAATAAAGAAAGCTACCACTTCTTCTTGCATTTTTTGAGGGTGTGATAAGTTTGCCTCTTCAACAGGATGAGGACAAAGAAGATTAAAATGTTTGTGGGTTGAGATAGGAAGATCACTCACCAACTACCACCACAGGCAAAACAGATCAAACTTGCTGGAAAAAACCTTATTGCCAGGTAAAAATTGAGTGAGGAGCAAATGCAAAAATTAGAACAACTTCCTCCCTACTCCCTTCTTCCCAGGCTCGACCTCACTGCTTCATTCTCAGCTGCTCTGTCCTTTTTTCCCTAATGTGAGCAGTGCAGGAGAATGAGGAGCACGGGTTGTTCGTGACACTCGTCCCTTTCCTTCACACACTTTTCCTCTGCTCCAGTGTGGGGGCTCTCCCATGGCATACAGTCATTCAAGGACTTGTCCAACAGGAGTCCTTCTCATAGATTGCAGCTCTTCAAGAACTACTCCAGTATGGGTCCTCTCCATGGGGTATGGTCCACCAGGAACAGACTGATCCAGCGTGGTCCACCTAGGGCTGCAGCTCTGAACAGAAAATCTGCTCCAGTTGAGGGTCTTCTCCACAAGCTGCAGTTTTCTTTAGGGCAAGTCCACATGTTCTGGCATGGGGTTCTCCATAGGCAGCACAGTGGATATTGCCCAGCAGTCCTCCATGGGCCTCAGGGGGACAATCTGATCCACCATGATTACAGAGAAATTTCTGCCCTGGTGCCCGGAGCACCTCTTCCTCCTTCTTTCATCTTGGCATCTGCAGAGCTCAGGTGTTTTTCCTTACTCCTCACACTGCTGTGCACCATTTTGCTCTTTCTTAATACATTTTCTGTGAGGTGCCACCATCTTGGCTGAGGGGACCAGCTGTGCCCTGCAATGGGTTTATTTGAGCTATCTGAAACTAGTTGTTATCTGACACAGGGCAGGTTCTGGCCCCTATTCACATAGACCAAACCTGTCACCACCACACCTGCAGTACTAAAAGTGAGGCACATAAACCTAATTGAGAAAGAAAACTTGCATTTCAGGTATTAAGACATTAATCTTGATAAGGAAAGGAGTGACAGCTGTCCATTCTTGTGTAAGACAAAATTTATGAAGAAACTGTGTCCACTGGATGAAGGAAAATCTGCTTCTAAACCCAATTCTTTGACCACTGTTTAGACCTGCTCAAATTATTCAAGAAAATACTTTCCATACTGGTCTCAACATTAGTTCCAGAAAAAAACCCCAAAACATTGCTGTTGAAAGTGACTGAAATTGCCTCATCAGACTTCAGACATCTGCAAACTGGTGACCTACAAATTAATTGATCATTACAGGCACTCTTTACAACTCAAGGAAGGAAAGAGGGGTTCTTTTTGAGTGAAATTCTGACCAAATATAGATGGTCACCTAAACATAGGAAGACACCTTCCACTGAGAGTATTTGTTATCTCTGACAATAAAGATAGTTTTGCTGGCTATGATTGGTCACATAAATTTCACCTCGAGTGTTTTTTGTTTAGATTTCTAGATGTTGGGATGCTTAATAAAGACCATAAGCTTGATGTAAGCTTGATGTGTTAAGACATGCTGAGCAAGCGGAACCGCCTCTTCAGTATGAAATGCTGAATTTAGTCATAGGCTGCTGGTAATTAGTAAGCTAGAGTGAGGGAGAATGAAATTCCAACCCGTGCTCCATAAATATTGCAAAAATTTTATATAAGCAGAACCTTTTTTAAACAGATGAACTTAAGAAGACCTGGTTTGAATACCAAACAGCCTATTGGCTAACAGATGGCTCTGGTGATACGGGTTCAGCTCCCTGCATCACTGTGCAAACACAGACAAGGTCTTCTAGGGGCATAGGTGTGTGCTCTAACCAATGAACTCCTATGTAAAAACTGGAGATGACATCTTCCACCAATAGTTTTCAGGAGGTTCAACCAAACAGACATGATCTGAAAAGTCAGATGAACCAGTCTCAAATGGACAACAGAGAGGAGACAATCTTGTTTTTTGTCCTGGTTCTGTCCAGGAAGGGGCACAGCCAGGACCCAGAGGTTATTCAATAGCACCTCATATCATCACCAGGGGCAGGGAGAAGGGAATCTCTTCCAAGGAGGAGGGGTCCAATACCTGTGGAGTAAGGATGGCAAGGAGAGCTGTCTGGTAATCTCCATTGTCAGGGGGGTTTCTGTGTGAATTTTCTTCCCTTTCTTATATCCTCTGTCATTAGTATTGTTGCTATTACTGTTCTTTTTCTTATGCCATTGATGTTTCCTCTAAATTGTTCTTATCTCATCCCATGCTCTTTGCCTTTTGTGCCTCCAGCCCACTGCAGGGAAGAGGGAAGACGGGAACAAGTGGTGCATGGTTTTAGTACTAAATGGGAGTACTAAATGGGAGAATACCATTCCTAAACCATGNTAAATAAGGTGAGCAAAATTTGGGAAAATAGTGTTTCTAGCAAACACAATTTGAGGGCTTTTCCAGAGGAAAGTATACTTGCCTATCTGGTATTGAACTGTTTTTGAATAAAGGAGATCCAAATACATAATATTGCTATACCCTTTCCTGCAATTAATTTAATTGCACAGGNGGGCACAGCCAGGACCCAGAGGTTATTCAATAGCACCTCATATCATCACCAGGGGCAGGGAGAAGGGAATCTCTTCCAAGGAGGAGGGGTCCAATACCTGTGGAGTAAGGATGGCAAGGAGAGCTGTCTGGTAATCTCCATTGTCAGGGGGGTTTCTGTGTGAATTTTCTTCCCTTTCTTATATCCTCTGTCATTAGTATTGTTGCTATTACTGTTCTTTTTCTTATGCCATTGATGTTTCCTCTAAATTGTTCTTATCTCATCCCATGCTCTTTGCCTTTTGTGCCTCCAGCCCACTGCAGGGAAGAGGGAAGACGGGAACAAGTGGTGCATGGTTTTAGTACTAAATGGGAGTACTAAATGGGAGAATACCATTCCTAAACCATGACATTTTTACATTCTGACAGTGCTGAGATATAAACCAGAGCCTTATCTGTTTAGTGCTCCCTAGATCTAAGCAGTTTTGAGTAGACATTTCAGGTTCTTAAACTACTTTAAAACATAAATGTAGGGACTTTCAGTGTTAGGCAACAGGTTTCCAATGTGTAGGCTTAAATGCCAGTTCTTAAACTGGCATTTAAGTTTTTTAGCATATATCTTCTCATTTCTGATATGAAGATGTGTTAGAGCTTTTCTGCCTATACATATTTTTTATTTTATATTTTATACATATATTTTAATGAAAACTTTAAAATTAAATAAGGTGAGCAAAATTTGGGAAAATAGTGTTTCTAGCAAACACAATTTGAGGGCTTTTCCAGAGGAAAGTATACTTGCCTATCTGGTATTGAACTGTTTTTGAATAAAGGAGATCCAAATACATAATATTGCTATACCCTTTCCTGCAATTAATTTAATTGCACAGGAAGGTGTGTATTGGTCTTTGCCTCTTCAGTGTGATGTGCATCGACAAGGTGAAGACCTGGGTACCATTGTGTGCAGCCTGTGCACTCACATTCCCTAGGTTACTTCTTCCTTACTTCGTGTGGCCAGTAGCTAAGCAGAGCTGTAAACAGAGACTCAAGAGTGTTTAGCAAGGCATGATAATGTGCCATCCTCAGCATGTCAAATGTGGTACATAGCTCAGAGTTTGCCTTATATGTATTGCTTCTGCTGTGGTTATAATTTATAATTTTTACAGTGCCCGAAAGAGTAGTTCTAGGCAAGGAGTAATTCAGCAGCCCAGCAGTTTCATTACTGCAGAGTCAGGCTCCTATGTTCAACACATTTTACCTTGCACTTGCAACACTCTGCAGTTCTCCAGGCAGGATGGATGCTTAGATGTACAAAGGAAATATGTTACCTTTTTAAAAAAATAATTTCCATAATTTCTCACCGTCAACAGACTTAATTCTAATAAGAAACAAACAAAAGATCATAATCTCTAATGCAAGACAATTTTAACCTCCCATATCAGTAACATCTATAAACTATTTGCCAAATTCTTGCTAGGCAGCCGAGTAAAGGAGCAGGAATTGCTACTTACAGATTACAGCCACCACTTGACCTTTGTTACACTCATAAAAATGCATGACAAACTTAAAGTATTTTGGATGCAGAAATCTCATAATTCCCTTTTGCAAAAAGGTCTCCTTAAAGGTGGACCCACGGCTATTCAGCAGATTCCAAAGTCTTTATAACTGTAGAGACTTCCACTTTCTGTTCTGGGTCTGCATTGCTTTGTTTGAAGATTTTGGTTTGTACTTATTTGAAAACCTTTCCCCCTTATTTTTGTAACTTTTTTTGGTGGCATGTTCAAAAACTGTGCTCTCCCAACCTGCCCTTTCCAGTGTTCTAAATATAAATGTAGAAACAAAGAAACACATATTAATAAATAAAGAAGCACAGGTGTGCCTTGCAGACAGTAAGTTTTTTAAAGTCCTTCCTGAATTCTTGAATCATTATCCTTGCATAATTTATACTATGTTACAGCGTGCAAACACTGAACCTGGCGCACAAAGAAGAGATGTGAGTTGGTTCAAAACATAGACCTTGTATTTTCACAGTAGAGGTCATAAGCTATTTATTTAATTTTTTTGCCCATATTTTCTAATCAACAGAGTGTGAAAGAAAGGCAGAAGATATGCAGTCCATTATTGCCTTTCCACCTCTCTTGCTCAGAGGCAGAGATGCTGATAGTATACTGGTTGAACACTGAGTCCTCTTCAATGCCATTATTGTCCCATGAGTTTAAGACTTTCTCTATGAAGTAAAAATGAGGAGGGAAAAAAAGTGGTAGAGAACCTGTCAGATTCATGTACTGAAGGAAAACAAGAGGAAAATGAGTTCTTTTTGTTAATTGTGTTGACTAAAAGCACAGCACGGTATATAGCCTGGTCCTGAGAGCAGGTCTGTTTTATGAAGACATATTTTAGTAGACAGATTCAGAGAAGTGACAAAAAAACAAGACTCCTTTGTGTTCAAAGTAGCTTTACTTTGCTTCCCATGCAGAGAATGCATTTGGCATATTAGCTGAACTTTATTCTACAGAATCATTAAATACCTACAAATACCTACACATACAATGAAATTGTAGTATGTTTTCTCTTCCCTGAGTAATATTTCTTTTTTTTTTTTTTCTCTTTCTCTTCCTTTAAGAGCAATGAACCCTTTAAATAGACCTCAGTGTGATGAGATATCCTTAGCTACCAGGTAAATGTTCACACAGTTGCTCATTTACTCCTGTCCTCAACAGGACATTTAGAAATGGCTGTGTCTGGCATGGGGTAACCCTGGCCTCTTCTCCCAGAAGCCACTCCTGCAGCACCACTCCTACTCCCCACAAATCTTACCATTTAAAGTTAACATACTGAGCAATACTGGATTTTTTTTTTTTTAATTTTGAAAACTGGGAACAAAAGGTCATGAAAATATGTGACTTGAAGGAGAGAATTTTCTGAAGTTTTCCCAGAGGCACTAAAGATCACTGATGTCATACTTTTCAAATGGAAATATTTTTTTGGAAACACAACATTTTCAAAAACCTTTACCTATTTTTCTCTTCATCTGGTGCAATTTTTAAGCAATCTAATGATACTTAGAAATAAAAAAAAAGAGTTAAAAATATGAGATTTAAAAGTTGAAATTGTTGAGATTTTTACACTATTGATCTGAAACATTGCATTTTAGAAATGTCAAAATTAAATCTGTGTGATTTTTTCTCATTTACTATTTTTATCCCAGACTATATTGGAGTGTAATTTTATAAAGATTTTTTCCCCTCTGCTACATGGAAATGACTCATTCTGTGTTTTTCAGAATAGCTGAAGATTTAAGCATCTGTCTAAAGTCCACATTGTGAAATTGCCTTACAGCTATAGAGAATAATTTTCACCTGAAAGCTGAGAATAATATCTGTGAAGAAACCAGAGACATTACTACTGAGTGTAACTCAGTTACTTAAAATTTTATTTTTGATGAATCAACATTTCCTGCTAAAGATTTTTTTTGCTCTAAAAAGATGTTCAATTAATTTCATTTCAGGTCATGTCATGTCATGCCTACAACTTCATTGACCCAGCTTGCTAAAGCTAGTTTTACCTTTTTTAGTGATGGAAACAGTAATATTTTGATAGTCATATGCATAAAGAATCCAGTGAAAGAAAATCAAGTCTAGGCTCTTTTTTTTTCCCCAAAAAGTTATTTTCAACAATAGTTTGTGGGTTGGATGAATGTTTTGGATGGCAGCAATGTAAAATTGTTTCCACAACTTGCACAGTTTGAAATCCTTTGATCAGCACAGCCCAGATGAGAATGAATAGAAGGGAATGCAGACCAGCTTCTGACTCTAAGACGTGGTATCAGAGAGGTCAGGTATGCATCTTGTGTTTGCACAAAATATGGGTTTGTATTTCTGGTTCTAAACTTTGACTTTACTCAGTCTGGTTATATTCATGACCAATTAGAATTTATGGTACAGGCATACTCATTCGGCATATTTTTATTTCTGAAATGCCTTTCAAAACCTTGATTGGGCTTCTAATCCCATTTTTCTTGGCAGAAAAATCTTGTCTCAACTTGTGATTTAGAATACCCATTCATCTCTGTCATCTCACTTTGAAGTTTTATCTTTATCCTGTGAAATCTATCTGGATATATTTTCTATCTCATCCAGCTTTTCTTTATCCTCTCCTCTTCTATAGTGTTTATGTCTCCAACACATTAGAATTAAGGAGAGAGCAGAATTACATGTAAGAGTATAGAGTGTTCAACTAATTTGTTTAAGCTTTTGAATGCATAGATACATATTTGGGTTCTTTCAGACAGTTTTCACTGTAGTAGCCTGAAGTGCATGGCTTTAATAATTATTGACTGTGTTTCAGCCATCATCTGTTCTGGGATGTAATAGCAATGAGCACTACAGATTTTCCTAGTAGGCTCAGGGAAGCTTGCTCACAATATGAATAAGTCATCAACAGTCCACTGCAGGTAGAGCCAAAATACTTTGTCAGGTGGATAGCTTCCTAGATGCATCCAAATTATTTTATGCGTGGTTAGTTACACAGTATATTTCTACGTTTACTTATATTGCTATGCTGCATTTAGCTGACTAATGGCTCAAGAACTTTATTTGCTAACTTCATCCAAAGCACCTGCTCAAGGATTGCAAAAATATAAATAATTTCTATGGAATCAACAAAGGAAAACAAACAAAAAAACCTGAAACATTTTCAGCTACATAAAATTCAATACTTATTACAAAACACAATGATTTCTTAATAAAATCACTGTAAAGATCTGGCCAGAAGATCAGTCATTAGGGAGAGCAGGACATATTGATATACAACTCTCAGTGACACTTCAGGACATATTTGCTGAGGTGAAGGTAAGGTTCTGGGGCTGTAGCCAAGCCATCAACACGTACTTGGGCAGCGTGCTGAGATGTGACATGGCAGTAACCTTACAGCTGAACAGTTGTGCTGACCATATTGAAGCTGGATCCATCCTGATGTTATCAGTGGATAGATATCATGGGATGGTTTGCCTCAGTCCCAATATGATAAAATTTAAGCACGTATTTAAGTCTTTTGACTTAAGGTCTCTGTTACTCTGAGACAAGGCGAAACAATAGCTGTCTTCCAATAGAACATGTTAAAAGATATATTAGTATAATTTTTTATTTGTAATTCTCTAACTGCTTTAAAATATATGCTTAATGAAAAACTTTAATCTCCTCATTTTCAGTCATCTTCAGTCTTCTTCTCTGTGATAATCTATACTTAAATGTAAACAAATAATTTTATGTAGTAATAATTAACAATTGAAAGGAAAACTGCGCCCAGATATTAGCTTGCACAAGAACATTGATAGGGGTTGTAGGATAGAATGGGAAAAAAATTATATACATTTCTTTAGAAAGGAGAATAATTTTTCTTTAAGCTATACTAGTTTAAAGAAAACATGTACAAAGTACTGTTATGGCAGAGCCTGTTGTACAAATGTGTGTCTGTATTCACACACAGGCAGTGCCGCAAAAATATCCCATGTTCAGAAGATGGAATTTGATAATAATTGTTTGATGAGTCTTAACTGAAAATTATCTATGTAAAAATGGTAAACTGAGAAAACCAAAATTATTAAAGTATCTAGTGGACAGACAGAACAAAGGATGTAAGTCCTCTGCATGATCCTTTACTCAATGAGCTTAATGCTGTCATAATACTCCATCTGTTTAGAGTGACAACCATATTAGATTGACACAATTGGAAAAGGAAGTGAACCCTATGCAGCCCAGCTGGCATAAATTAAAATAGCTAACTTGATCTTAGCTCTTTAATATAAATTAGATAAACTTTGTGATTCATATTAGAGGAAAAATATTTTCTTAAAAAAAACCTTAAACCCACTGCAGATGGTCTCATGTGGAAACAAGCTGACTTAACCAGTGAGCACTTGACATATATCAATATAAAAGAAGTTGTCAAATTTAATGAATGCCTTTAAAAGTGACAGTCATTCCCTCTGACTATAGCCTGGACTCAACCACAAAATAACAGAGGGTATCACATAAAATACCTTCTTTAATGACAACTGCTGCAAGGAGAGAACACCCAGAGCCCAGTCAGCTGATAGAGAAAATGAATTTTCTTGGTTAAATTTGAAAATCATGCACTTGACAGATTTCAGTGTATGTTTTCAGAATGACCACAGATTTAAAAGTTAGCTGACGTTTATTTGCGATCACCTTTTCAGAGCATTCTCAAAGCCTCAACTTTGCTGATTGTTTCCTTAAATTATTGCCTCTATTCAACACTGTTTTATCCTGTAAAAAGTAACAACATAATAGAAAAGGGGCCGATCTTGAACTGTGTTCGAACCAATAATCTCAGGGAACACAAGAGATCTTCTTTTAATCAAGAATATAAAATCAATCCTTCATTTATTATTCCAAATACATGTTTCCATAATAAAAAATGAAACTAGAGTCGAAAGCTTCACTACTATTTACTGTTCTAACATCTAATTTTTATTTTGATAGAAGGTATCACTGTATCTGTACTGAAGGGAACCCATAACTGAATGGTTATGTGTATTGTTATCAGTCTAAGTCAAAGAGATCCCACTTGGGGATATTTGCATGGAGGCAATCATAAGACCCAGCTTAAATCATTTAAAAGCATTCTAACTGATCTGTTCCTCAGGGTTCCACTCTGCTCCTTTACATTTTCATTGTTGAGAATTAATCCCTGTTTTGCTTTTCTATTCCTTTAGATAGATAATGAATGCATTGATAAAATATCACAAAATGGCTAGCTTTTACAAGATACATCCCTAAAGAAGTAAAATAACCTCCTCTAAAAAGAAAGGCAGAATTCTGATAAATTTACACTGAATAGACATTTTCTAAAAAATACAATTCAATATCGGACTACTGGGAGCAGAGTTAGACTACATTTATATACTTCTAAAAGTATGCTTTATTATTCATTATTGATATTATAGGTCCTATATATAAAATCTAAAAGCATAGCAAATTTAGAAAAAATTAGTTACAGTACACTGTTGTTTTCAATGTAGATCTAGTTTCTAGAAATCTTTGAAAAAATTTCTTTATTAGTATATGTAAACAGCTGGAAAAAGGTTTTCTTCATTTTATTTCTTTTTAACATTTCCAGTCTGTACTTACTTCTCCCTGTCCTAATGCATATATTTTAAACCATTTGATGGCATGTCTCTTTTCACTCAAAATAGTGCAGCCTTCTGAGAAGTATAACTGATAGGGCAGGATGCAGCTGCTTGAACTGTAATCAGTACAAAATGAATTGACCATATTACATTAAATCTTGGTTCATCAGCTTGCATCAGCCCTAAGGTTTTGTCACTGATGTATGAGAAATTACGAAATCTCTCATATTTTTTGACCCTTTGCATTCCAGAATTCTAGTTCATATCATCATCTAGAAACTTTTCATGGTACTTGCTATAGGAAGCTCCTTTTCAGTATGCTTCTGTCTAAATAAAACTCCTCACTATGGAATATTAGAAATGCATTTTATTTTTTTTACTTGAAATTCTTATGGCTTTATTCCATTTCTCGTGCTTGAAATTATGTATCCAATATGTTGTGTGGTTATGTTTTGGAATTTAATTCCCTACTGACTAAAGAACTAAACTAGTTGTCAGCCAATTTTCTGACTACTGAAAAGTTAAAAGTTGAAAAGTTAAGACTATAGAACTTCAGAGAGATTTAAATTTAATCGAAACAAAATTTCAGGACTGAATTCCAGGTAATTGCATATTAAAATATTCAAAATCCCTGTGTGATTTTAAATACTATGAATAAAATCCACCTATTTTTCTTAGTCTTCCCTATACACACATTTAAACACACACACAAAATTATTGTCTTACCAGTAGCATATTTTGCTTTTCTGTTTTAAGGAGAATATCATCTCTTTTGAATCTTTATTTTGGAATCATATGAATACAGTAAGAACTCTTATAACAAAGATACCTATGCACTCCACAGTGTTTTGCACTGATTTGTAGCATGTACTGCATTACACGTGTGAGCCTGTTCTAATATTACATAGGCTGAAGCAAGAGCATTTAGAGTGTCTCTAACCTGGTTTCAAGACAGCCCATGGCAACTAAGCATACTGTAAACATCAAGTTGGGGCTACATGGCCTACTTATGGGAAGAATACTTACACGTATCTGTATTTTCACAGTAATCTATCTTTTGTTCTCATTTAAGTTTCACAAGTAACATTATGCTTCCATCTGTTTCCTTTGAATCGGAAACAAAAAAATTAATAGTAATACGCCACTGTCGTAATTTAATATTTGTTTAAATACTTAAAATTTCTACTCTACCTAAATTTTATATCCTGTGATTTAAAAATGTAACCACAGAAACATGTATGAATTATGAATCACAGAATCACAGAATCACAGAAAGGCTGGAAGAGACCACTGGAGGTTGTCTAGTCCAACACCCCTGCTCAAGCAGGTTCTCCAGAAAACAAAATAATATTAATTCCTTTTCATTGGTGGAAATTGAATGGACAAAAGAAGTAAGAGGGGAGATTTTCCAGTATTAATCTGATTTATAATTTTAAGTCTAAATTGGTCATCCATATCCCTCAGAAAGTGTGCTAGAACTCCAGTTCTGTCTTGCTTTCCATAAACGGAAGCATTATAGAAACAGTAAATATCACCAACAACTTTATACCAACTCAAAGAAATCTAGTATTGGACATGACCATATGTCATGACTAACAAAATTACAAACAGCTCTAGAGACTGAGGAATTAGTTGGGTATCTTGATTCTCAGTTGATTGGGAGACATGTTCCCATTCTCACTTGAGAGAATACATGGGCACTGCTCAAGCAGCTGCCTGGGGAAGGAGACACCTAATAAATCCATGCACCTACATGTCAAAGTAATTAGATAGATTGTATGCATGTGTGGGACAGAGGAGTTTCAGGATATTAAAGGTTAGGAAAGGATAGAATTATTAATCCTGGATTTAGGTGGAGTGCATCTAGTACTTAGAAACAAAGCAAATGACTGCAATCATTGAATGGAAACACAAAACGTTTTCAGAACATGTACTCACCAAAGGGAAAATTTCCCTGGCAACCTCACCAATGGACCTATGACATTCATCACACTGGTTCTTTTTCACATGCTACACTGTATTTTTTGAATTAATAAAGTAGGAAAAGTGGGTCACAGAGTGGAACATTTGCACTGAAAGAAAATGTCATGTAAGTAACGGGAGATTATTTGCTGTAGTCTGAGGTCAGCATGCATCTTGCTGAAACAGCTCAGAGTGTTTTATAGCTGCTATTTTACCTGGTATATTTCTATTTTACAATTGTATCAATGTACTACATTGATATAATGATTCTTGAACAGCTTTTTTACCTCTAAGCATCATACACCTGTCCAAGGCTTCCACTTACAGGGAATCTTAATTATTCTATGAAATTAACAAAGATCTAAGTTATTTTATCCAGTGAAAGTTCAATAGCACTTGCAAAGCAGATCCTGGCAGCATCAATTTGCAAAATTCAAGTAGTACAAAATCAGCTTCCATCTGTTAGGATAGATAAAGCAACAGTTGAAAAGATTAAGTGGGTATATTGGCCAACATTCAGTAATTACAAGTCCTTAAAAAAAAAAAAAAAAAAAAAAAAAAAGAAAAAAAGCACCACAAAAAAAAAGAAGGAAGAAAAGCACTACAAAATTAACACGGCCTCCTTAGCTAAGGAGTACTTTTACGCGGCCTCCTTAGCTAAGGAATATTTTTCCAGGTCAGGTGATGTTGAAATGGAAGATATAAACTAAGGACTCATCTAGCTATAAGTTTGCTAGTATCTATTTTACCAAAAGATATTTTTCATTCATATAGACATAAAAAAAATAATTTTAAATAAACACTAACTAGAAAGTAAATTGATTACAAATGTTGAATGGCTGTACTAACTAAAATCTAGCATTCTGAACTGCACTTATATGTACAGGGAATGTAAAGTTGAAGGTTCCACATTGTTTCTAATACAGAACTTTTGGAAGCTGAATTTTAGCCATGTGCTAACTCTCCATCACCGTAACAAGGTGAAATAGATCAGACCTGCATGAGGAAAACCTACAAAAAAACCCAAGTCCCTAGTAGTTTCTTTAGCTAGAAGATGGTATAAAAGTCCTTGTGACATCAGAAAACTTACGTAAGATGTTAAAAATACTAAAATGGAGAGGAAAAAATATAGATGGGCATCTCATAAACAAGAGAGTGTCTTCTAGTTGATGCCAGATACTACAGCTGTGAGGTAACAAGGCATGTTTGCAATCCACTATTCCTTAAAGATATTTAGCAGGCATGTGTAAGTAAAGGAAGTCTCTTTGAATATTTATGCTGCTCAGGGATATTGCCTGACTGCCACTGACAGGATCTATAAACACGCAGCACGTTTATTAGGGTTATGATGTGCCAGCAATATATGTATTTATATGGAGGCATTATAATACTTTTTACTCTATTCTTTCAAGGAAAATTTGAATAAAAGATTTTGAGAGCCAAGTAGAAGTGAGAAACATACATCCAGGAAGTTTAGGATACAGCAAATGGTCAATTATTTGAACTACAGTGTTAAAATGGTTGCACAGGATGAAAACTTCATCCTTGCTTAGAAAGGAACTCAAATAAGAACTTGATGACTCTTTGGGTCAAAGATGTTGTACAGATGTCTTTAGCTTAGCACAATGTGAGTCATGTGCTTTATGAAATTCTAATTAAAAAGAAGTAGTAATATTGGATACCTTGGAGAATCTCTCTCTTGCTAGATTTATTCTTTCCAACTTGAAGCTGTTGCTTTGTTAGCATTCTTAGTTCAGAAACTGAGAGCCATTGTGAGGATTTTTTTGCTTCTGGGTAATGTTCATTTAGAATAGATGGATGGTTTCCCTGAAAGCTTGAAACCCAATGCTAAGACTAAAATGCAATCATTTTAAAGGAAATACACAAAAACCGTGACAATGATCAGACGAGCACTGTTCAGAGTTGTTTGATCATTGTCAAATTTGTCAGTAGTATCATGAAGAAGAAGTAGAAAGGAGAACTGCAGGAATGAAGATTAAGTTTTGTAGATCTTAAGAAGAAAAATCATACAATTAGGGGAAAGAAATTTCAAGGTACCCACTTGAAAGCCAGAAAGAAAATAATACGTAAAAATCATTGAAAACAAAGTCTAGAATTTAAAATATTTAATGTAAAATGTGACATATAAGGGGAAGGACATGAAAGGCCTTAGTACAAAAGACCAAGACACAAAAATCTCTGAAATACCTTTCTGGATATAAAGCAGGGAATGATTGCAACTGTTGAGGATAAACGAAGGGATTCTGTCAAGACAAACAGTTATTGTGAATCTAAAAAACAAACTTGGCCATGAACATATATGTAAAAAGCCATAACTAAGACCTTATATCGAAAGGATCTTTAAAATGTAGCTTTAGTTTTGACATGAAGATCTCAAGGGATGTCCAAGAAGAAGGCAAATTTCTTTCAGTGGCTGACCTATGTTAATGCAGCACACCCTTTTGTATTCTATCCCCCTTATCTCTTTGCCAGTTTAAGTTAGAACTCTCCTGAATCCTACAACTTTACAGCTGGGAGGGTTATTTTTTAATTAATTTCTCAGACCCTGACATTGCACTAAAGCTACTGAAGTTCATAGCACAGCATCACAGACCCTTTCTGTCAACTTCAGTCTGGCAGCTGAGATTAGTGAAACTATAGCAGAAGCTGTACTGGCAAATGATGCTTTTCTTAGCTACAGAAGAGGACTGGCAAACAGACTGCTAGAAAAGTCCTCCCTTCTTTCCCTCAAAAATACATCATAGGAGTGTTCATGTTTCTGTGTTTGTGACAAAGGAAATGAGAAGTGAAGTTTTTTTTTAAACCACAACTATTATGTTACTATTTTAAAATAGAGTAAAAAGTAATAAGCTAAGCATTATTATTAGCTTAAAACAAAAGAATTAAACAACAAAAAATTTAGAATTTTAATTTATTTTGAGTTTGTAAGTTGGAAGAGAAATCAAAGGAAATATTTGAAGCAAGCTTCTAAAAACGAAAATGTTTCATATCAAAAGCACTGAAGCATAACATTTATTGTACAGCTGGTTTTTTTTTCTTTGTGAGAGTTCATAGAAATATACTTGGTTTTGTAACTACTTTTATGTAAATGAAAACATTACTGCAAGAAAGATGAATATGGCCAAGTGTTGCTAGGATGGGAGGGGGTCACCACCATGTTCTTTTGCCCTCCAGGACAGCAGCTAAGGATCTTCTCTGATGGAGAAGAAGCAGAAGAATTACTGAGAGAAAAGGGTGAGTCACAGGGAAAAAGAAAGTGCAGAGAGTTGTGAGGAAATGTATGCAGACAGAAGATTGGAGACAGGAGAAAAAGGTCTGAAGGAGCAGAAGATCAGCCAAGGCTGCAGATGTGAGATTCAATTTAGTTCAAGAACAAAAGTGTGTCAGTAGGAAAATGAGAGGACAGATTTACACTAGAAGATGTCAGTCAGGTCACAGGATTTGCTTCACACAGAAAATGTATTCTTGCTTACATATGTAAAATATCTGTTGCTCTGGGTCAAAGTATTTTGCTGGTAGCAGATTATTTTGTAGGAATACAATAACATTTTGAACATCAATTTTTGAATGGACACCTCCTTTGGACATTTTTATTTGACTATGCAGCCTCCCTGCAGTAAGCTGTACTGCAGATAGATAGGTCTATTGGACACTTTATCAATCTACCCTAATGGTTATGGGAAGACAGGAACATTTTAAAATCCTTAGTTTGAAAAAAATTGGACTAAGGATTTAGTACTAACTTAGTTTGAAAAGCATTGAACTAGGCATTTGATACTATCAGGCAGTTATAGAGTTCTTAGTGGAGAATCTAAGCCTCCCTAATTAATCAGTCCCGAAAAACAACACTAAAATAGTTCAAAACTTAAACAGAAATTTACATGAAAATTGATTACACAAAATGTGAAGCAAAATATTAACAGAAATATTTCTGGTAGAGATTATAGAAATGTCTCGAATGGTGAAATTCTTCATGAAGAAAGTGTCTTCTGATAAATGTTTCTTTTTACAAAATATTGGAGTATGTAACAAATTTTGATGAAATCAGTTGAAAAAAAGTTCATTTTGGTTGAAAAGGAAATTTTAAATTTATTTTTCCATTTAATATTTTTACTTTACTGTAGTTCTCATAGCATTTCTTGTTGATGAATATAATAACAATTGCAACAATAATAATAATAAAGAATGCCATTTACTTTGAGGGGCTGAAAATTTATCCTTTCTTCTCTGTCTTGGTTTCTTAACACATGAGGTGTGTGTGGTCACAGCGTGTGGTTATATCCAAGTGCAGTCACACCAGCACTGCAGTCTGTTGGTGAGTTTCAACTGTGTTTCACAAACACCTTGAATGGCCCCAGTCTTGTACAAAAATACGGTGCAAAGACTGTGAGTAAAACATTCACAGCTTTGCCTCTCAGGATTTTCTTAGTTTCTCATGCAGTTTCTGCAACCTCTGCCAAAATCAGATTTGGATGGGGGTTACAGTGAAATGAAAAGGGAACATGCTCTGAGAAGTCCTTTCCTTCCTGCATACAGCATATCCATGAATACTAAAGCCATTATCTTTCCTCTGCATTTTCCCCACCTTGAAGCAAAATGCTTCTCATACCTCCTCAGCAACACTTCCACACTGCTACTTCTTCTTTCAAGGCAGCAAAGCAGATCTGCTTGCAGGGTCCTTATTGCCTCCATACACTGTGGTTAGACACTTCCTGTCATTCATTTCTGCTGCATATCCTAAAGCCCATTTACTTCCTCTATGTTAACATCCTTTTATTTTTGGATATTTTGTTCCTGTCATTGTTCCTATGATGAGAAAAGGTACTCATCTCCTGACCGTCTGCCTCTGATCTCCGCAGTTCTCCAACTGGAGTATTTTTTAGATGTAGCCACAGCACAGTGAAGCCTCCAAGCCCACTTAGCAGCATGCAGAAGGAGGGTATTTCACATAGATGCAGCCCTGCAGCTCTGATTCCACTTCCTGACTCCTCCACAATCCTGATGTGATGTGTGAGTGGGTCACCTGTGATATGCCTCTTACTGGAGAGGACAGGATGTCTGAAGAAAGAGTGCATTTTAAAGAGCTTCCTATTCATAAGAAACCCAATAAAGCAAAAAAAATTTGCAACACTTTATCACAGATTTGTTTCTTCCATATCGTCAAGTTTACCTTCTCTATAGGATGTGCTGATGTTCCTAGTATTGGGTATGATGAAAGTCTTCCTTTTCAATATGACCTGACATACCAAAGCAAGAAAAGGTACAGGAGTACCTGATATGAAGTAAGACCTGATGGCCCCCTACCTATGGTATCTACTCCAGTCACAAAACACCCTGAAGTCATTAAAGAAAAAAATGGCCAAGCACCTCATCAGGGACCAGAGTTCCCCAGTTTTCTATCTCATGGATTTCTCTTTTATTTTTGTTCTTCTTTTCATCTGAGTATTTCTCGGGAAGGCAAAAGACCCTGTGAATAAAGTGTAATGTAGCACTTTTGAAATTACAAAAGTCAGAAAAATTGCAAACAAGAAAATAGGAATGATTATAGTCTAAGTGACTGATTGGTAATTATCTTTGGTACTAAACAAAAATTTAAATGGTGAAGCAACCTAAATAAAGTGAATAATATGTGCAAAATTCAACGATTTAATTTGATTAAATGGTAATTAAAGGTATGGATGTTCTAGTGTATTTTAATATGTTCTTAGTTAAGACTGAAAGCTATTTTTTGTCTTTATACCACCTCACAGCTTTCAAACAGAATTTATTTCAATCATTAATTTTATGGATACAAAAAGGTATAGAAAAAAAGTATATGATAATGCACTTTGAATTATTTGAATACTTCAGTCCTTTATTCCCACCACCATCCTCATCCTTATCCACTGACATTTTAATAAAGCTGAGACAATGAATTTTACAATTGATCTGTGTGATAATTGCTCCTTCATTGTAATGTCTGTTGTGCTAGTTTTAGAATAAGCTGAGGTTTGCAGAGGATGACTGAGGTATACCAAGCTTCTGAAAAGCTCACTGCAATTTATAATTTACAGTCAGTCTCGGAAAGATGAAGAAGAACATGGGAGTCAGATCCACAACAGCCTTGTGGCTCATACAGCTACACCAAATGACACTGTAAGAGTATCAAGTAATTAATGTCTCAAAATGGACATAGCTTAAATGCTTAAATATCCTCATATTGAAATATCTTTAGCTGTTTAATTCAAAGAATATGAAAATCCTGACACCTATTGACACATAGCACTTGCATCGTCTAACAGTCATACATCACTTTCATGAATACCCCAGAGATGTGAGAAGTTGCTGAAACTGTCTGCTAGAGCAGTCTGAAGGAAATGCAAAATAAGTGACACTACATTCTCTATTCTTGCTAACTTTTTCATCAGGAAAAGGTTGTCTGTCTTGTTCAGCATGGTAGCTCACTGTTTTCTCCATTGCCTACTATGCCTAGGAAAGACTGGCCTTCCTGACCTCTGGAGAAAACACTTATACACCCAACAGCAGAGAAAACAAACCTTTTAACTGTCTCCTCTTCCAGCTTAAAAGTCAGTGAGTTCGAAGGAACAGAAGTTAGTGTAATTGATTCTTTTCTCAAGACCCTCTCCTTTGTAAGTTTGTCTTCCCCTTAATGCCTGAGATAGGTTAGGAAGAATTTTTTTTTTCTATAAAATAATTTTAAGGTCAACTACAATGCTATCAAGACAATTGTTTATAAACCTACTGGTGCCAGGAAGATGCTTGTCAGCGAGCCATCCATGAACTTGGAGAGGACAATTGGAAGGGGACTTTGGCCTCTCAGAAGTCATAACAGTGGTGCATACTGTTCTCCAGTCAATGTGACACCACTTCTACCATCTCTGATTATGTAAAAAGGCAATGCAGTTCGTAGCAGTGAAATGTTTTATGCTCTTAACATAGGACTTTAAGCAATAGTTGTAAACCAGTGCATAGAATCTTTTTCTTTGCCTCAGTTTATGTGAAGAACCTTGCTATAAATCAGAGTAAATTAATCTTTTGATTCTTTACTGTCTTCATTATTGTTTTCACTTTAGCTGGCCTAATCAACCATGCTCCATGTTAAAACAGGATAAAACGAATTGTTTGTTAGGATACCTGACTATAATGGAGAGGCTTCCTGGTATTTCTCTAGCTCACTTATCATAGAATTATAGAATATCCTGAGTTAAAAGGGACCACAAGGATCATCAATTCCAACTCCCAGTTCCACACAGTTCAATTCAAGAATCACACCATGTGTTTAAGAACATTGTCCAAACAGAGAAAAAGAAGCAAACCTCTTGGTGCAACCAAAAAGAGGTGTTGCAACAACACTAAGAGTTTGTGAAGAAGCAGTAGAAAACTCAAGGTCTGTGTTCTGTAGTATTAAATCTTTTTGTGCAGTGGGAGTTCATTGAGGAAGATGAGAACCATCAAAAGTGGCAAAGAATCAGTATATGCATATACATGACTCTGCCGCTTCCCTCATCTCGTGGTAGCTGTGCAATATTTCCAAAAGGAAGTGATTGCAACGGGCTACCTGCCAGGCTGCAGTTTCTTGTCCAAACTGAGGTGGGAGAACCCTACTGTCCTGCTGTGCATGCAAATTGAAACATTTGCACAGTGGCTTTGATTTAAAGTTGTTTTGGATTTACGATCAGGAAAGATGGTGCTTATACTGTGCATTAATATGGATGAAAAGTTTGTGCTATTATGGAAATCTTTCATCTACAAGGAATTCTAAATAGCCTATCAGAACAACACAGCATAAGCATCAATGCACTTTTAAAAAGGTTTCATAAAAGAATATCTGGATTTTTACGACATGCAATCCTGAAAATACCCACAAGACAATATTCACACATTGCATCCAAATGTTGTTAGTATACATGGCTGTGCATCTCTACTAAAAATTAACTGGGTATGGCCCATGAGTTAAATCACAGGACTTACTTGGAAGTTTACAGATTTGGTAACTGACTTCCTTCATTTCTGTTGCGTTGTATACACTCATTACAAATTTCCTCCTTGTTTTATATAAACTTGTATATTTGTAACACTTGTCATATTTCAGTGTTTTCTTCCTTACAATTACTATGAATGAACTTTTAAAAACATTCATACCAAAAAACTGCAATAAATATTCAATGTTGGGGAAAACAATCTTGTGCTAAAATTTTGGGCTATTTTCTTGTGTTTTCAAGGTGTTACAAACAGCAACAAAGTAAAAAACAAGACAGGCCTGAAAATGAGAAATACATTGGCAGAGTCTTTTAAAATAAGTACACAGCAGGGTGTGGGGCTACACTACTGCCTAATAGTTGTTAATCTGAATAAATAATATGTTTTTAATCATCAAGTGGCATTTAATTAACCTGCAATAACTGGCTTATTAATTCTCAATTAAATCATTATTTGAAACACTTAATTTAAATATGAATGATTATATTTTCTGCTACCTCCTATAAGGTATCTCACTATTTGTGATGAATTGTAGGTTAAAGTTTGGCATTTGCTGTTCCTTCATGAACATCAAGGACAGGTTTAAAAAGCTTCATGCTGTTTGTTAATTAAAGTAAACCAGAAGAGCAAAAGATGGGGAATTCAGAAAACAAAATAACCCAATTACCATGCACTCCAATAGTGCAATATGATTTATTTACACTTAATCTCACAGTTAACAAATGCTCAGGGCCAGATCCTCAGCTAGAGGAAACTGATAATATTGACTTCAATTAAGATACTTACTAAGATATTACACATTTTGGTTTGTATTTTGGGGTGCTGTTTCATTTTGTTTGGATTTTTTCTTTGATTTTGGTTAAATGTGGGCAATCTGATGAGTTTTGCCCAAGAATCAGAAGCAAAAATTAATCCCTGTTCCAGGAAGATTATGGTCAGGAGTGCAGGAAAGAGGGGATAATATTTTGGTCCTGGGGTGGGATGTTCATCCTAATATAAAAATAACTTTCACCAATAATTTGAACAAAATCAATGACCTGTAACAGGGAGTAGTGGAAACTGGGCAGAGGAAAATATGGTACTAAGGAGAAAGACATGGAAACTTAGAGGGCAAAACATGAAAATGCATTCCATGCCAAGAAATATTTTAACAGGAGCATTTTGTAATGAAGTCTGATAATCCTTTGAAGGGTTAGTCAGAAAGATTGACTTTTACCTATGAAGGATCATCTTCATAGGTATCCTCAGTACAGGAGGACACCTTCAGTGATGATTCAGAACCTCTTGCTATAAAACATTTCGTTTGTGGAACTTACTCCTCTCCATTGATTGTAGAAGATACCTGTGGAGACTAGTTTTACTGGGGTGACATTAGTCTTTGCAAATAGCTTGCTTTAGTTTCCCTCGAAAAGCCAAAGATAAATGCTGGAGTGGTCCAAAATGGAATTAAACTATGTTCCAAGACAGTGCACAGCTTTCTTCCATAAACTGCTTAAAGCCCAGCCAACAAAAATAAAAATTTTCAGACACTTCGCAAAAGCTAAGTTCTGAAAAGATAAGGATATCGTGTAACTTGTAGCACAGATTCCACTAAAAGAAGTTTATTAAGTAGCTGAGATAATGACCTTGCATAACAGAACCTATTTCTTGCTTTCACAGGACATGAACTCATCACAGGAATTTATGTTCTATATAAGATGAAGTTAATATTTGCACCCAAACTGGAATTTTTGTATTTATAAAATATCAAGCCTTTGTTTTTACATTTCTTTTGCTTTTCTCACTTTTTTGATCTTCTCTTTTTTTTTCTTTAATTTTTCTATCCTGGTAAATTACCTTTTTTCATTTTCTAACCAAGATGTTCCTCAAATGTATTCCCTGGCCATACAGGATATTTGCTCCTACAACAACCAGTAACATGCCAGAAAATCTCCTAGCTCTAAACTGAGTGCTTTTTTTTCTTATACAGAGGGGGTAAAATTTAGAAAAATAATAAAGATTTTTAATGGACATGGATTGAACATAGATGTTTTCTTCACGGTCATTTATTGATAGACGAATGAAATTAGACACTGATTTAAAGAAAGAAAGAAAGAAAAAAAGCTAGTGAAAGCTATGCCCTTCTTCCTCCTCCCTGATTTGTTTCTCTTCCTTCTAGATTCTTCCCCTTGCAGGGTGCAGAACTGCAGTATTCAGATTCACTTCAAGATACCACACTTCCTTATTTAAAAGAGAAGGAAGTAGAGGGGTAAAGGGTAAACAGAGATGTCCCTGAGTTTCAGAAGAGGCACCTTTAAGGCCCTCTATTTTCACCTAAAGTCTTTCCATTTTTATTTCTTCTGTATCAGTGCTGTAGCCAATGCCTATAAAAATGGGGTGTTTTCTTGTTTCTTTCAACTGGAAGCTTTTCCGAGAGCCTCTTGCTTTCAGACAGGAGACGCAATCACTGAATACTAAACTTCCAATCAGAACTACTCAGTTCTCTGAGGTGATGGGGTTAGAGGAGATAAAAAACCTCACCAGTAGAAGCCTGTCTTCTAATTTCCATCAAGGGATACTTTGAAACAAGTTCAGGTATTTTACTACCAGCATATCTCTGCACTAATGTAGCATTTCACAGAGTTTCTGCAATAACTGTCGTTGGGTCTTCTCATAAGAGCCCTATAATAGCCATAAATATTCCTCAGGAGAGCCAGATAGACTCTGAAAGGCATATAATAGCTATCATAAATGAATAATAAAATGTAGAAAGGACAAGCCACCATGAAAATGGCAAATGAATATGATGACGTGTGTGTTTTACATGAGTTAATTGTCTGAGTTTTATATTTACAGAAAATCCCAGCTGTTTTCTGCTGTGTCAGCAGTATTTATGGAAGAGGAAACCTCTTCTGGAAGGTTAAGACTTTTTGCAGAAAGTATGAAGTAATTACAGAGTGGAAAGCTTGCACCACTGTTCCGTGTGTACTTCTTATGCATCTTCTTAAATTGTTTTCTGCAATGACAAATTCTGGAAGTTACAGTCCAAGCATAATCTTTTTCCTGACAGATGGTGCAGATAATTTTTACTTCAGCATAGAAACCAAATCAGGGATTTCAAAAATAAGTTAACACATGTGGATAGCATAATACTTCACTCCAAAGCCTCCCTTTGAGCCTTTTGGAGCCTCCCTCTGCCAGTGCTTTGACTGGGTAAGAATATTTGTCAGATACCAGGTTTCCTTGATGACAATCAAAAATTCGATTACCTCGATTCAAAAGTTGTCCTTTACTTCCTGCATAACTTAATCAACTTCAGTTCAACAATGTATGGTGTAACACACCACACAACTTAGGAAGTGGTTCTACTCTGTAAGTAGTCCCATTAAAATCAAACCCATTGCATTTGCAATGAAGTCTTTAGTTTTAATTATGCTGTCATAATCAGGCTTTTAAACTCTTCTTAAGGGGATAATATAGCTTCATAATCTTGAAAAGACAGCCAAAACAGACAGCTATATACAGAAAATATATACAGAAAAGTAGAAAGGGAAGAAAATTCAGATGACATCAGTGTACAGATCTGAATAGTAAAAGTTTTGAAATCTGAGGCCTGAAAGAAGTTAATCTCTATCTCTATGCAAGGACCAATATAGGAGCTTCTATTTCAAAGCAGCTGTGTATGTCAGCATAAAAACACTGTCAGTAAAGCACAGCGCAAAGTGGCAATACACTATGACTGTGTGCAGAGAGAGTAAGGGGAGATTTGGCTAATAGTGGCTCAATATTCTCCAAAAGGCTTTGCATCCTCTATTCAGCCCTTTTTAATTTTTGCACAGACTAAAACCTAAGGCAACTCAATCAGCTCCTAAAGACTAATATATTCCTTTTTCCTCAGCTTTTTCATAACAATCTTACCATGTTTTAGTAAATCAAGAAAATATTGTAACAATTTGAAGTACAGGATAGTTATAGAGAGCAAACACCACGGTATGTTGAAGACTGTTCCTTATATGGTTCACTTAGATCGTGTTATGACCATGAGGCTCTTTAAATAGACAATACCACAAAAGGATTGAATGATACAGCCTAGCTCAAAATTTCCTGCATGTTTGTATCTGAAGAGGAAGGTCTTGAACTTAGAAAACCTGCTCTTTTGATTATGGGGTTTATTTTTTCCTATTTTCCTATTTATGAATATTACTTTCTCTTGAGTATTGTTCATCTTAAAAAATAGGAGTAATTGAAGTCAAATCTGTGTTTAATTATGTGTGTAATTTACTGATATTTAGATATGTTTAACCTCATGCTGTGTCTCTGGCTTGTTTTATGAAATCGAAGGCACAGTTGTACAGAGGTGATTTTTGTTGGATGTGAATTATTTTTTTAATGGTACATTAAGCCATGGCTCTGCAGTGATGGCAAGTTACATGAATCTGTTTTGTATACTGAAAATTATAGTGGGCAGCCGTTTTGTTTTCTGATTCAGATTTTGGTTTTCCTCTTCAGAATTAAATTTTCCTTTGTTTGAATGACACAAAAGGTAGCAAAGAAACAAAAAAAATGAGACAGACATGGTTTACAGGAACATGTGAGCTGATGAATGTCCCTGATCCTTACTAAGTGGCATGAAGCTAAGTCAGAGGAGGTTTAAGTTGGATATCAGGAAAAGGTTCTTCACCCAGAGAGTGTTTGGGCACTAGAACAGGTTCCCCAGGGAAGTGGTCACAGCACCAAGCCTGACAGAGTCAAGAGTTTGGACAAAGCTCTCAGGCACATGGTGTGACTCTTGGGGTGTCCTGCACAGGTTCCAGGAATTGGACTCCGTGATCTTTGTGGGTCCCTCCCAATTCAGCATATTCTATGATTACATGATTCTATGATTTAAAGAGAATAACTTAACTTTTTACAGGACTGGACATTCAGATAAACAGGAATGGATCTCCATAGCAATACAAAACACAACTGCCAGAAACGTGAGTTTGATTTTGCATTTACTTGTCTTTTCACGTCGTAAAGTAAGTGCCCAGCTCCTGATATCATCTCCTTTAACATTAAAAAAGCATCATTACACAGGCTGCACCTTTCTTGTTCTAATTATCTTCACTGTAACATAAGCTACTAAAATGTTATAATTTGTCGTGTAAAAAGTGAAGTTTTAAGTTAGATACCTGTAAGGATACCTGATTTCACAAATAACAAGAGCTTTCCTATGTCAGGATTGTAAAGGGAAAATAAAAGATATAGGAGAAAGCCCTGAGGCTTCCATCTAAGGCATTATCTGCCAGCTCTTCGGACTCCCTTGTTTATAACCATGTTGTAGGGTGGAGATTAGCAGAAAGAGTCTGATGCTGTTTGCTTACTCTACATTTTTGTATGCTGGTGAAATCAAGGGCTGCATAATTAGACCAATTTAGCACAGGTATCAAATCTGTAATATTGAATCTTTAAGTTATGTACCCTGATTCAATGGGAGAAAATCTATAGAGAGAAAAGGCAATTATTAACATTATTGAAAAATACTAGACAATAATATTTGAAATTTTAGTCAATACCTTATAGCATCATATCAGAAAGTTTTATTCAAGTATCTAGGATCAACATTTCAAAAGTCAAAACCCCAAGCTTAGGCATTTAAATTCATATTTAACTTTGAGGCTTACTGTGCATCGAAGAACTCATATTTAGGTAATTTAGAATCTAGACAAGATGATCATAAAACCAAAATATACTTATTACTCTAGCAGTCTTTCTGTGCTTTTATAATTATTGTTATCCATCTGCAGACATGCTCTTCTATTTTGGGTATTATGCTTAAATAATATAAAACTACATTATTACTTATGTTCAGAATGATAAGTAGATGGAATCTGTTCTTTTTTTAAACTTTTCAGAAATGCCTGTGTAATCTGGAGAGGACAATTTGTGAAGAAACAGACGCTTGGAGATCACAAAGGCACAATCCATATGTCTGGATTGTATTATGATGTAGAGCACAAATGTACTCCTCCTACTTAATAAATTCATGTATGTCATTTCTATTAAAGAAGAACAAAGTATGTCCCATTTTTACTAAATATTGCAAATATACTTAGAAATTTTATCTTGAAATAAAATAAGGACATTTTCATAGTTTTGGTTTTGTGTTTTTTTTTTTTTTTTATAAGCAATAAAATAATAAAAAAAGAATTTGTGTGTGTTTGCCTGTATGTTGTCCTTTTCTTATTTACCTTGGGAAATCTCTGCATATGTGAAGCAGATAAATTAGTGATGTCCGTATCTGAAAAATTCCGGACAGATATGATTTCAAGACCTTGGAGGAATGAGCTTAAAGAAAAGTGACTTCATTTGCAAGTGGCATGTTATATTACTCTATTACTCTGTGCACTGGAGGACCACATATTTTATTTCTTTTTTTTTTTTTTTTTTTTCGGGGCCTACCTGTTTAGTTTAGGAAGGCTACAATTTATGCAAATATATCCGTGAGTAAAAAGGACTGCACTTCCTCACATTTGGCATTGATGTCACTTCATGTAGTATTTAGTCATTTTTGCTCCTTAATTCCCTGTTGTCAAAGGTTTTAATATTAATGATAAAACATCCTTCACACTCCAAATGCATAGAATCAGTCTTTGGTAGGAAAGCATCTTGGAATCTGCATTGGCTTCTTTCAAAAAGATTCACAATTCAATGACCTTAGATCTGTTAGGGAAAAAGTAAATTCTGAAATGGCTTTGGGATGCTCTATCTAGAAGAAAAAAACCCTCTTGTTTGTTCTGTGTAATAATATTGGAATGTTGCATCTACTAGCCACAGGTCCAAAATATGATGACTCTTGCTTTTTCTGGAAAAGCAATGCTTGTTCACTGTGTTAAAGGGACAGAGTCTCTGAAAAACAGGTTTTATAGTGAAAAAATTCATGCTGGTTGTGAATATGCAGTATTAAATGACATGCTTTACTTATTTGATAGGCAAGAAAAACTGAAGCAACACTAATCATATTTTCAAATTTAGGATCTCACAAACAGACAGACTTGTTTTTTCCCCCTTTTATTTTGTGGGGGGATACAGTTTTCCTTGGCTCCTATTCATCCTGCTGATTTCCCTTTTTAGAGGGTTCCATAGTTATGCCTTAGACTGAAGAGTACCTGTGCTTCTCACTTATTCCAAAACAGGCATATTTTGTGTGCAACAGCAGTCAACAGAGTCCTTTTTTTTCCCCAAGAGGTACTTTGCAAGACACTCTACAAGCATATGCATTATTCACATCCTAGATATGTAGATATTTGTCAGACCAGGGAAGGGGAATGTATTTCCAAAGGCTAATTTTTGTCTATAAAGGCTAATTTCCCTAGAGTCCCTTAGAGTCAGTGGAGGAAGCTAGTATGATAGTACCCTCCAGAGAACGGTTCAGAGCAGGAGACTAATTAATCTCAGAGGGGGAGACTGTGCTGGTGTTGGCTGGGAGAGAGTTAATTTTCTTAAAAGTAGCTGGAATGGGGCTGTTTTGGATTTGTGCTGAAAATAGCGTTCATAATGCAGAAATGCTTTCTTTGTTGCAGAGCAGTGCTTACACAGTGACAAGGCCTTCTCTGCCTCTCACCCCACCTCTCCAGCAAGCCTGGGCATGCACAAACTTTCTCACTTTTGCCTTTCCAGTTCTCTCCCACGTCCCACCAGGGGCAAGGGAGCAAGTGGCTGTGTGGTGCTCAGTTGCCAGCTGGGGTTGAGCCGCTACAGAGATTAACCTCACTAGACTATGGTCAGGCTTAATGAATGATCCCCACTCTGATCATCCACCCAGGTTATGACAAATGCACAGAAGTAACCTCTCCTTTTTTATCATTTATTATCCCACCAAAGACTGTCATCTGCGAAAACTCGCCAATAAGTATTTTTACATCGTTTTCGTAGACACAGGAACGGATTGCAATTTGGTCCCCAGGGGACTTCCCTACGACTGTGCTGATAGTGGTGCTCTGGCCACATACTTTGGCTGGTTAACATATGTATCCCATGCAGTTACCTTTTATCTCCAGATCACTTTTATAAGGTAATTCTTCAAGGCTGGTCTACAGCCACCTAGCTGCATCCACAACAAGCAGAACTTGACACGGACTTGGCTTTTATTTCTACATGGTAATCCTTTGAACAAAAGACATATTTCCTGTTTTTGTGGGCTTAAGGTTTTTTCCTGTTGAAAATGTAACTAATGGTGTGAAGGCTTTGTTGCAGCCTGTCAGAGCTGAATTCTTATAGCCCGAAGTGTGTTTCATGCCCTGGCATCATAGTATATTCAAGGATTTGTGGATCAAGAGCACATGCAGAAAGTGCTGTGTAGAGCACATGGCAACAAGCCTATGGTTGTCTTAACCCTTCAGCCTTTTGGAAGCTATCAGTCAAACAAGCTATTCCCAGAACCTCTTCCAGGTTTTATTTTAGAAGGAGCTATTTTTTTTTTTCCTCTTCAAAAGGAAGTTTAAATAACATCTCTGCAGTAAAATCAAGAGGCTAGATATGGCTCATATATAATTTTGGCTATTGTCTGTTGTCAATCTTTTTATATTAGCAAAAGTTATTAAAAGTAGACTAATGTCTTATTCAAGATCTATTTAGCACTGAAACATTGATCAGGAGTCTGTTTTATCAAACTAAATAGCAAGAAAAGTGGGTCTTATAATCCTGAATGGAAAAGAACAATCCATGTAGCAGTTTCTCCCTTTAATATTGACACTTAAGAAAGTGTCTGCTGCTTTAGAGGAACATGTTGTTTTTCTATGAGTGTAAGCAAATTTCATTTACACACATACCAACTCCTCTTTTGCTCTGCATCCCTCTGGCAAACAAAACCATTACTTATGTGGAAAAATATCTTGAAACAGAATCCTAGTAAATTTTCAAGTGAGACATATGCACTCTGCAGAAGACAGTCCTTCTGTGACAGATACAGATAGTGGATCTCTTCTCTTTGTTTTAGCTAAATTAGAACTACAATATTGTCATTTAAATCAGCTCTACATGTTTCATTTTGTTGTCACAATGAACAACCATATGCACCAAAAACCAGAGATTTTTAGCCTCTGAATACAGAGATATGTGAAGAAAATCTAAAAGCATGTAATCTGCAAGAAAAGTCTGACATATAGTTTGCATCAATAACACACTGAGAACAAAAAATGTAGTTCAGTGGGAAATTTTTATTTGTACCCTGAAATTAAGACCGCTGGATGAAAGAAAACTTTGCTTCTGTAAGGATCTAATATGATGAAGTTATTGCTCCAGCTGCTTCTACCTGAAATACAGATAAAGGTAGAAAGATTATTCACAAAGCCTTACATCAAATCATATAATTTTAGCTATTCTACAGACATAGAGGTGTGTCACTACAGCAATTCTCTCTTTTTTAACAAGAAAGAATGTTACTAAAAGGTGTGCACTTGCAATTTTTGCAGACAGCAGAGATTTTCTACATATTTCAATGACATCAGGAGCATGGACCTGAGAAAAGCACCAAGGATTTTGTTACCAAAGTCTATAGGGATGTACAAGAGCCCAATACCTTTTCTTAATCCAAAGAATAATTTGAGATGTGTATCAATGAACAAGTACAGGTAATTAAAGGTAAGAGAAAAAATAAACATTTATAGGACATATTTTTCTAAGTTCCAAGGAGACAAGTTGTTTCTTTTTTCTTAGGAAAAAAAAGCTTAAAGAATCTCACAGTCTGAAAAATGTAAAGCCCTGTCACAGTACTTACTTATTAAGTTCAAGATACATTTCAATCTGCAAGAGATAGTAAGTCTTTTTGTTCCATCTTCCAGTACTACTTTTTTAGTATGGGTAAAAAAAGAAAAAAACATACATAATCATTTTAGAAATGAACAAAAAAACCCCAAGATTTTTAAAACTCTGTTCTTCCAGGTAAGTTTGGAGTCTAAACTCTATGTAACAAGACTCTCTTAGACAGAATCTTTCACCTAGGAGAGCAAAGCCTCATTTGTGTGGAACTTGGAAAGCACATGATGTTAAACTTTCATAACTCTGTGAAAAAGCACAAGTGATTTTTAACTGATATTTACATCATTTTAAAGACAGGCACACCCACAAAATAGTTTTTTATTTTATAGAAAGCCTTTATGAAAAAGCGTCTGCGTATCTTGTTGTGACTGCTGGAATTAACACAATTTTAGTCTGTGATTCATATTTGCACAAAGGGAAAAAAATGTTATAAAATCTATTTCCATATGTTCTTTCATAACTGATATTTAATTTTGCTTGAAACGTAAATCTGGCCTTCTTAATTTGCAGCTCAGATGATTATGGAAACCTTTTTCGTATGTGATGAGAAACTCCTTTTCTGTTTCCCAGAAAATATCTGGCCACTTTCATTGCATCTCATCTCACTCATCTTGTATCTTTTTAAATGCATGTAGAATATTCCACTTTGGCCTTAGAAGTCCAAAAACTGGTGTTTTTTCTGCCTTTTAACAGTGACTTGATCAGTGGTCTTAATCTAATCCCTTAGAACTCAGAGCAGCAAAACACAAACCCACATTTTTTATTTGAATAGGACTTAACATTTAGCAACCACTTGAGTATTTCACATTCTGTTGGTCTGTGTCTCCCATCTGTGTAAAGAAAAAGAGAATGTTTATACCTTCTTTTCTTCCCTCACAGATGTTGCAAGATTTAATCAGTTTGAAGAAAGATGGGGTTTTAATTGCATTGCAGGGAATTGAATGCTTATGATATGCGAGAAAAGATACAGTCTGACCAGCAGCAAGACTCACAGAGAAAAGGTTGGGTTGAGGAATTTAAAGCACATCTTTCAAAGACTAGCGAACATAAAAGAAAAGGCAATGTTGCTTCCAGGCTCCCATTTTAACTACTATTTTTTTTTTTTAATTTATTTTGTGAAAAGTTTCCTTACTTTGTTCGGTTCTTGTTTTGAAACTTATTTAAGAAAAAGGAAGTAGTTAAATATCAGTATTCCCTAAAGATATCCCCCTGCTGTTTTTTTTTCCTCCATAAGATCCAGAGTTAAGGAATGCCATTAGTATTAGTATTCACAAACAAGGGGGCTGTAAAGATGAGATATGCATAAAATAGAGTTTCTTTCGTCAGAGAAAGTTCCCAGGGCTACTGGCATTCAGAGAAATAATCTTTCTTTTCTTTCTGCTGAATTATAAAAAGTAAAAATATTAATAATTAAAGGCAACCCCCCCAACTCCAAACCATAAAATCCAACAAGCCAGCCATGAACAAAGGAAAGAAGCTGTAAGAGTCATTTGGGACTGATTTGGAAATGCTTCCTGATATTTTTAAATGCTAAATCTTTTGTGCATATGTATACATAACACTGATGCCTTGGGGAACTCAGCTGTTGGGATAAGTTTTAATAATCTATTTTGGATACTCAGGGAAGCATTTTTCACTCTTCCTGCTTCCATCTTGCAGAAACTTGTATGTCAAGACAGGTCACGGGTGTCCTTGCAGATGTGACATTCTAGGTATGACCTTTCAGAAGAACAATAGAATTAAATATCTGGAGTAGATGACAGGAAATATTAAGTTTCTTCTCTACAATGTAATTAAAATCCCATATTTCTTCAAAATGAAAAACACCATTGTTTATGACCTACATGTTGATTTTGTTGACCATTCATAAAATGAAAGTGAACTCTTGAGACAGATTATCTGGGAGCTTGTATTGAAAGTATTAATGAAAGACGTTTCTAAAAACTAAAGATGTGGGAAAATGGGTGACTGTATGTAAAGATTGTATAGATGATGCAGTCCACAGATAAAAACAATACAAAAGGTCAGAAGCTGTAACATATACAGACTCACAGTGGTTTTAACAGTTTGTTCCTAAGGGAACTATGAAAGACTTTCAATGTTATCAGATTTTACATCTGAAAATTACATTGTCTTTCCAGTAGCAAACCTTGGTACTAAGAAGGAGAACTTGTGAAACCTGCATGTGCTCTTACTGCGTGATCACAGATCTGTTAAATTCTGTCTTGCTTCCTAAGCTAAATAGAAACTAGACCCAAAATAAAGAATTATTCTTGCATTATGAGTGTTTAGGTCAGCATACTAGAGGATTTCACAAAGATAAATCTTATTTCATGGTGCTTGGATTATCATGGAACTATGGCTCTGTTTATGTAGTTCATGTAAAATTTTGGTGTCTGCTCAAAAAAGTAAATAAAGAGGTTTATTTTAAATCTTCAGTTTGTTCAAGATACCATTGTCTTTTTCACAATGAAAATAATTTAATTTAATGGGTACAACATTTTTTTTCCTCTGAGGTGGCATACAGAGCAGAGAAAGATCTGCTATTTCAAATGTGTTTCTTAAATGAAAAATAGTAGTAAAAATAATCCCAAATCACAGTCTTAATCTCTTTTCAGGAGGGATTTGACCTTGTCAGCATTTGTTCAAGAAACACAGTGGTATAGGTTCTTATCACTTTTCCATTACAGTTCAGAAATTAAGGCAGGCAGGAGACCTGTATTTAATAGTCTGGTATATCCTCATGGGCATTGTCTCACCTGATCCAGCTCAAGTTGTGGATTTGTCACTGTCTTAAGCAAAAAAGGCCAAATGACTGCACAGTGGATATGAACAGATGTCGAGCACTGGGTACAGGCATCTTTGAGACTGGAGATCTAGAGTATGTGTCTCAGGGATCCTCACTCTAAAATTTCTCCAGAACTTTTATTTTCTATCTTCCAGGTGCCCTGCTCCAGCAATGCCCCAATAGGGCCGGCCTCCAGCTTCCAACATCCCTACTCTGTCTGGCCATGGGTTCCCAGTCCTGGCCCAGTCTTGGCCTGTGCCCATCCCCATGGCAGAGCCTGATATCTGGTGCTGCTCCAGTGCCCTCAGCTGCCCTGCTCATGGCTGGATGGTGGGATCCAGTTTCAATCCCAATGGCTACAGCACCCTGGCAGTCACCCTGCTCTGCAGTCTCTCAAAACTTTCCACAGATTTTGCTTTCAAAACTAAGTTTCATTAGTTGCCTCAGCAGCTTTGAGCACTCACAGCATCCTCTAGATGCAAGTTCTGACTCAAATGTCTGTTTTGGATCTGGCTTCAACTAGCTTGGGGTTTTTTACCTGTTTGTTCTTATACTGGTGGGGAAATGAGCCCATAGAACCTTTTTATCTTTTCCATAAGACCCAGATTTATATATATGTTTATTACACCTCCCTTCCCTGTATTTTGCGAATTAAAGAGGTTTCCCCCCCACTCCATGTATTTGATTATTTTTGTTTCTTTCTGAAATTTTCAGAGTCTTCTAAAGTTCTCCTGGGATTGAAACAGAAAAAATACAAGTATTTAAGATGTCAAAAACAGGTTGAAGTAGTGACATAATTATGTTGTCATCTTAATTCCTGATTCCAGTTTCAGTATTTCCTAACAGGAAACTTTTTGTTTTGTTCTAATTTTTAACAACATTGAGCAATGACCTCTTGAAAAGGCTCATAATTCCAACATCCTGAGGGACTACAGTCAACTTCTACTCTGTATTTTCCTAAGATTTAGGAACCCTGCCACCCAAACTGCTTGGTTTGAGAACAACTCAAATTTGGGAGCATCAAATGCTTTATGAAATGAGTTGAAATATGAGAACTGAAGGACATTGGATGCCAACAAATATGCAGATGCAAAAAGTCACCCTTTTATAATTTGCATAAAGAACAAATTTAATCTATTAAGACATTTTTCCAGTAAAATTAAGCTTTACTAGAAAACACCTCTTCATTGTACCTAAAATATTTCTATTTAAAGGTCTTGAAATCAAGGAATTTCAGTGAAATCAAATACAGGACTCTGAGGAAAATCTGACAGAATTCTCATGACAATTCAAGGCTCTAAACAGTATTCTAGATATGATGTGTTTCCCTCCTGTGTGTGAACTCTCATTACCCATGGTGCAAGGGCAGTTTGCTGTGGGAAGGTTTTCAGACTCTTATCCCAATTGCTGAGCTCCACCTCTAAACAGGGGTCAACATTTGGCTCTGTGGTCAGAGCTTAGCAGTCTAAAGAGTTTTTTACTCGAGTCTGGGCTCTTGGGTTTTCCAGTTTTTTGGCATGGAGATGTTGAAATGGACGGTTGTGACAATTCCACATGGCTAGCAGCAGCAGTCAGCCTGACAAGAATGTTAATTCCAGTGCAGCAGCTGCTGGAGATCAATGGCATGTGACCACAGGAAGCCCCACTGGGCAGATTGGCTTTGGCCACAGATTCTAAGATGTCCCGACTCCTGAGCCAACCTATTCCCCAGACTTTTGATCCCCCCAAGAACATAATATTCTCATAGCAGGTGCAGGTCCAAGCTCATTTATTCCACTTGATGGGAACAGACCGAGGTAGGGTAAAATGCCTTTTGTTCTTCTCCAGGATTTCTCTTCATGCAAAATTTAACAGATTTGGTTTCTGAATGATTTGGTTCAAAACCAACGATAGAAATACCATTGTGTCAGTTTTATTAAAGAAAATAGAGTGTCTGAATTTTGGCCAGTTTCTGTTACAACCATTCCCATCTTCCCTGAAACAGGCATGTAGCAGAAGCAGGCTCTGAGGACAAAAGTAAGAGAGTGTCTGGTGTCCAGGGTGAATCGATCATTAGGGAATGTTAAAAGGAAAGTAAACAAACAGCAAACAAACCTGCCAAGCCACTACCCTCCCCACTCCACAAAAAAAAAAAAAAAAAAAAAAAAAAAAAAAAAAAAAAAAAAAAAAAAAAAAAAAAAAAAAGGCAACAAACCAAACCAAACCAAAAAAACGCACACAAAAACCCCTCTAAATAGCTTTCAAACTAGACTTTGAGATGGATTCTTCTTGTATTCTTTTTATTAAAAATAAAGATAAAAGATCTTTGATTGAAAAGCTGTATCCAGAACAATAGCAAGAAAGCAATATAGTTGTTTCACACAACCATCTGGTCTTCCCAGGGCTTCAGCAGCTAGACCCTGTTAACCCTGATCTAGGTTTATTTCTTTTTTTATTTAACTTTCTGATGTTGGTGGAAAGTGCTTACACATGCAGTATCAAGCCATTTTGTACAAATCTGTACTAATACTCTTAAAACCACACAGCACTCAGAATCTAGGATTAAGGCTTTAAACCAGATGAAATATATATTGGGATTCCAAACAAGTTTTCTTTCTTTTTATAATGCAAATGTGTTAATGCTCTGACCTCAAAACTGAGAGACCAAAGCCTAGATAACTACCAAGAATCTGGGAAAGCACTGTTCATCCTGCACAGGCACTCCAAAAAACATGACTCCCCTCTTCTAAATAAAAACAAAGTGAGATATCAAGGACTTACATCTCAATAACATTATTTTGCTTCCCTTCTAATCGTAATTTGAGATAAGAGTATTTCAGTATGTTTAGCTTGCTGTCTGTTAAAACAATTTGTAATTTCATAAAGTACAATATTTTTAAATGTGTAGTTTCTTGAATGAAAATATTTTAATAATTGAATACAAAATACTGAAAAATGCTGGGACAATTTTCTGGCCTGCAAGAAATTAATAATTAATA